>JAKZAN010000005.1:646872-821931 GCA_023053545.1 Lepidurus packardi
CAGTCAGTATTTCATGAATTAAGTCACTAATTCATGAATTAAGTTAGTAATTCATTAATTAAGTCAGCAATTCATGAATTAAGTCAGTAATTCATGAATTAAGTCAGTAATTCATAAATTAAGTCAGTAATTCATGATTTAAGTCAGTAATTCATGAATTAAGTCAGTAATTCATGAATTAAGTCAGTATTTCATAAATTAAGTCACTAATTCATGAATTAAGTTAGTAATTCATGAATTAAGTCAGTAATTCATGAATTAAGTCAGTAATTCATGAATTAAGTCAGTAATTCATGAATTAAGTCAGTAATTCATTAACTAAGTCAGTATTTCACTAATTAAGTCCTTAATAAATTAATTAAGTCCATAATTCATGAACTAAGTCACTAATTCATTAATTAAGTCAGTAATTCATTAATTAAGTCAGGAAATCATGAATTAAGTCAGTAATTCATGAATTAAGTCAGAAATTCATGAATTAAGTCAGTAATTCATGATTTAAGTCAGTAATTCATGAATTATGTCAGTAATTCATGACTTAAGTCAGTATTTCATGAATTAAGTCACTAATTCATGAATTAAGTTAGTAATTCAATAATTAAGTCAGAAATTCATGAATTAAGTCAGTTATTCATGAATTAAGTCATTAATTCATGAATTAAGTCATTAATTCATGAATTAAGTCAGTAATTCATTAACTAAGTCAGTAATTCACTAATTAAGTCCTTAATAAATTAATTAAGTCCATAATTCATGAACTAAGTCAGTAATTCATTAATTAAGTCAGTAATTCATTAATTAAGTCAGGAAATCATGAATTAAGTCAGTAATTCATGAATTAAGTCAGTAATTCATATAATTAAGACAGTAATTCATGAATTAAGTCAGTAATTCATGAATTAAGTCAGTAATTCATTAATTCAGTCAGTAATTCATGAATTAAGTCACTAATTCATGAATTAAGTTAGTAATTCATTAATTAAGTCAGTAATTCATGAATTAAGTCAGTATATCATGAATTAAGTCAGTAATTCATGAATTAAGTCAGTAATTCATGAACTAAGTCAGTATTTCATGAATTAAGTCACTAATTCATGAATTAAGTTAGTAATTCATTAATTAAGTCAGTAATTCATGAATTAAGTCAGAAATTCATGAATTAAGTCAGTAATTCATGATTTAAGTAAATAATTCATGAATTAAGTCAGTAATTCATGAATTAAGTCAGTATTTCATGAATTAAGTCACTAATTCATGAATTTAGTTAGTAATTCATTAATTAAGTCAGTAATTCATGAATTAAGTCAGTTATTCATGAATTAAGTCAGTAATTCATGAATTAAGTCAGTAATTCATGAATTAAGTCAGTAGTTCATTAACTAAGTCAGTATTTCACTAATTAAGTCCGTAATTAATTAATTAAGTCCATAATTCATGAACTAAGTCAGTAATTCATTAATGAAGTCAATAATTCATGAATTAAGTCAGGAAATCATGAATTAAGTCAGTAATTCATGAATTATGTCAGTAGTTCATTAATTAAGTCAGTAATTCATGAATTAAGTCAGTAGTTAATTAATTTAGTCAGTAATTCATGAATTAAGTCAGTAATTCATGAATTAGGTCAGTAATTCATTAATTAAGTCAGTAATTCATTAATTAAGTCAGGAAATCATGAATTAAGTCAGTAATTCATGAATTAAGTCAGTAATTCATATAATTAAGACAGTAATTCATGAATTAAGTCAGTAATTCATGAATTAAGTCAGTAATTCATATAGTTAAGTCAGTAATTCATGAATTATGTCAGTAGTTCATTAATTTAGTCATTAATTCACTAATTAAGTCAGTAATTCATGAATTAAGTCAGTAATTTATGAATTAAGTCAGTAATTCATGAATTAAGTCAGTAATTCGTGAATTAAGTCAGAAATTCATGATTTAAGTCAGAAATTCATGAATTAAGTCAGTAATTCATGAATTAAGTCAGTATTTCATGAATTAATTCAGTAATTAATTAATTTAGTCAGTAATTCATTAATTAAGTCATAAGTCATTAGTTATTACAGTAATTCAGGAATTAAGTACCTAATTCATTAATTAAGTCAGTAGTTCATTAATTTAGTCAGTAATTCATGAATTAAGTCAGAAAATCATCAATTAAGTCAGTAAATATTTAATTAAGTCAGTAAATATTTAATTAAGTCAGTTATTCATGAATTAAGTCATTAATTATTTAATTAAGTCTATAATTCATGAACTAAGTCAGTAATTCATGAACTAACTCAGTAATTCATTAATTAAGTCAGTAATTCATGAATTAAGTCAGTAGTTCATTAATTTAGTCAGTAATTCATGAACTAAGTCACTATTTCACTAATTAAGTCCGTAATTATTTAATTAAGTCCATAATTCATGAACTAAGTCAGTAATTCATTAATTAAGTCAGTAATTCATGAATTAAGTCAGTAGTTCATTAATTTAGTCAGTAATTCATTAATTAAGTCAGTAATTCATGAATTAAGTCAGTAATTCATGAATTAAGTCAGTAATTCATGAATTAAGTCAGTAATTCATGAATTAAGTAAGTAATTCATGAATTAAGTCAGTAATTCATGAATTAAGTCAGTATTTCATGAATTAAGTCACTAATTCATGAATTAAGTTAGTAATTCATTAATTAAGTCAGCAATTCATGAATTAAGTCAGTAATTCATGAATTAAGTCAGTAATTCATAAATTAAGTCAGTAATTCATGATTTAAGTCAGTAATTCATGAATTAAGTCAGTAATACATGAATTAAGTCAGTATTTCATAAATTAAGTCACTAATTCATGAATTAAGTTAGTAATTCATGAATTAAGTCAGTAATTCATGAATTAAGTCAGTAATTCATGAATTAAGTCAGTAATTCATGAATTAAGTCAGTATTTCATGAATTAAGTCAGTAATTAATTAATTTAGTCAGTAATTCATTAATTAAGTCATAAGTAATTAGTTATTACAGTAATACAGGAATTAAGTCCCTAATTCATTAATTAAGTCAGTAATTCATGAATTAAGTCAGTAATTCATGAATTAAGTCAGTAATTCACGAACTAAGTCAGTATTTCACTAATTAAGTCCGTAATTAATTAATTAAGTCCATAATTCATGAACTAAGTCAGTAATTCATTAATGAAGTCAATAATTCATGAATTAAGTCAGGAAATCATGAATTAAGTCAGTAATTCATGAATTAAGTCAGTAATTCATGAATTAAGTCAGTAATTCATGAATTAAGTCAGTAATTCATTAACTAAGTCAGTATTTCACTAATTAAGTCCTTAATAAATTAATTAAGTCCATAATTCATGAACTAAGTCAGTAATTCATTAATTAAGTCAGTAATTCATTAATTAAGTCAGGAAATCATGAATTAAGTCAGTAATTCATGAATTAAGTCAGTAATTCATATAATTAAGACAGTAATTCATGAATTAAGTCAGTAATTCATATAGTTAAGTCAGTAATTCATGAATTATGTCAGTAGTTCATTAATTTAGTCATTAATTAACTAATTAAGTCAGTAATTCATGAATTTTGTCAGTAATTCATGAATTAAGTAAGTAATTCATGAATTAAGTCAGTAATTCATGAATTAAGTCAGAAATTCATGATTTAAGTCAGTAATTCATGAATTAAGTCAGTAATTCATGAATTAAGTCAGTATTTCATGAATTAATTCAGTAATTAATTAATTTAGTCAGTAATTCATTAATTAAGTCATAAGTCATTAGTTATTACAGTAATTCAGGAATTAAGTCCCTAATTCATTAATTAAGTCAGTAGTTCATTAATTTAGTCAGTAATTCATGAATTAAGTCAGTAATTCACGAACTAAGTCAGTATATCACTAATTAAGTCCGTAATTAATTAATTAAGTCCATAATTCATAAACTAAGTCAGTAATTCATTAATGAAGTCAATAATTCATGAATTAAGTCAGGAAATCATGAATTAGGTCAGTAATTCATGAATTTTGTCAGTAGTTCATTTATTTAGTCAGTTATTCGTTATTTAACTCAGTAATTCATGAATTAAGTCAGAAATTCATGATTTAAGTCAGTAATTCATGAATTAAGTCAGTAATTCATGAATTAAGTCAGTATTTCATGAATTAAGTCAGTAATTAACTAATTTAGTCAGTAGTTCATTAATTAAGTCAGTAATTCATGAATTATGTCAGTATTTCATGAATTATGTCAGTAATTCATGAATTAAGTCAGTAATTCATAAATTAAGTCCTGTAATTCATATAGTTAAGTCAGTAATTCATGAATTATGTCAGTAGTTCATTAATTTAGTCATTAATTCACTAATTAAGTCAGTAATTCATGAATTTAGTCAGTAATTCATGAATTAAGTCAGTAATTCATGAATTAAGTCAGTAATTCATGAATTAAGTCAGTAATTCATGAATTAAGTCAGAAATTCATGATTTAAGTCAGTAATTCATGAATTAAGTCAGTAACTCATGAATTAAGTCAGTATTTCATGAATTAAGTCAGTATTTAATTAATTTAGTCAGTAATTCATTAATTAAGTCATAAGTCATTAGTTATTACAGTAATTCAGGAATTAAGTCCCTAATTCATTAATTAAGTCAGTAGTTCATTAATTTCGTCAGTAATTCATGAATTAAGTCAGAAAATCATCAATTAAGTCAGTAAATATTTAATTAAGTCAGTTATTCATGAATTAAGTCATTAATTATTTAATTAAGTCTATAATTCATGAACTAAGTCAGTAATTCATGAACTAACTCAGTAATTCATTAATTAAGTCAGTAATTCAGGAATTAAGTCACTATTTCACTAATTAAGTCCGTAATTATTTAATTAAGTCCATAAATCATGAACTAAGTCAGTAATTCATTACTTAAGTCAGTAATTCATGAATTAAGTCAGTAGTTCATTAATCTAGTCAGTAATTCATTAATTAAGTCAGTAATTCATGAATTAAGTCAGTAATTCATGAATTAAGTCAGTAATTCATGAATTAAGTTAGTAATTCATTAATTAAGTCAGTAATTCATGAACTAAGTCAGTAATTCATGAATTAAGTCACTAATTCATTAACTAAGTCAGTATTTCACTAATTAAGTCCTTAATAAATTAATTAAGTCCATAATTCATGAACTAAGTCACTAATTCATTAATTAAGTCAGTAATTCATTAATTAAGTCAGGAAATCATGAATTAAGTCAGTAATTCATGAATTAAGTCAGTAAATCATATAGTTAAGTCAGTAATTCATGAATTATGTCAATAGTTAGTTAATTTAGTCATTAATTCACTAATTAAGTCAGTAATTCATGAATTAAGTCAGTAATTCATTAACTAAGTCAGTATTTCACTAATTAAGTCCTTAATAAATTAATTAAGTCCATAATTCATGAACTAAGTCAGTAATTCATTAATTAAGTCAGTAATTCATTAATTAAGTCAGGAAATCATGAATTAAGTCAGTAATTCATGAATTAAGTCAGTAATTCATATAATTAAGACAGTAATTCATGAATTAAGTCAGTAATTCATATAGTTAAGTCAGTAATTCATGAATTATGTCAGTAGTTCATTAATTTAGTCATTAATTCACTAATTAAGTCAGTAATTCATGAATTTAGTCAGTAATTCATGAATTAAGTCAGTAATTCATGAATTAAGTCAGTAATTCATGAATTAGGTCAGAAGTTCATGATTTAAGTCAGTAATTCATGAATTAAGTCAGTAATTCATGAATTAAGTCAGTATTTCATGAATTAATTCAGTAATTAATTAATTTAGTCAGTAATTCATTAATTAAGTCATAAGTCATTAGTTATTACAGTAATTCAGGAATTAAGTCCCTAATTCATTAATTAAGTCAGTAGTTCATTAATTTAGTCAGTAATTCATGAATTAAGTCAGTAATTTACGAACTAAGTCAGTATATCACTAATTAAGTCCGTAATTAATTAATTAAGTCCATAATTCATAAACTAAGTCAGTAATTCATTAATGAAGTCAATAATTCATGAATTAAGTCAGGAAATCATGAATTAAGTCAGTAATTCATGAATTATGTCAGTAGTTCATTAATTTAGTCAGTTATTCATTATTTAACTCAGTAATTCATTAACTAAGTCAGAAATTCATGATTTAAGTCAGTAATTCATGAATTAAGTCAGTAATTCATGAATTAAGTCAGTATTTCATGAATTAAGTCAGTAATTAACTAATTTAGTCAGTAGTTCATTAATTAAGTCAGTAATTCATGAATTATGTCAGTAATTCATGAATTAAGTCAGTAATTCATATAGTTAAGTCAGTAATTCATGAATTATGTCAGTAGTTCATTAATTTAGTCATTAATTAACTAATTAAGTCAGTAATTCATGAATTTTGTCAGTAATTCATGAATTAAGTAAGTAATTCATGAATTAAGTCAGTAATTCATGAATTAAGTCAGAAATTCATGATTTAAGTCAGTAATTCATGAATTAAGTCAGTAATTCATGAATTAAGTCAGTATTTCATGAATTAATTCAGTAATTAATTAATTTAGTCAGTAATTCATTAATTAAGTCATTAGTCATTAGTTATTACAGTAATTCAGGAATTAAGTCCCTAATTCATTAATTAAGTCAGTAGTTCATTAATTTTGTCAGTAATTCATGAATTAAGTCAGTAATTCACGAACTAAGTCAGTATATCACTAATTAAGTCCGTAATTAATTAATTAAGTCCATAATTCATAAACTAAGTCAGTAATTCATTAATGAAGTCAATAATTCATGAATTAAGTCAGGAAATCATGAATTAGGTCAGTAATTCATGAATTTTGTCAGTAGTTCATTTATTTAGTCAGTTATTCATTATTTAACTCAGTAATTCATGAATTAAGTCAGAAATTCATGATTTAAGTCAGTAATTCATGAATTAAGTCAGTAATTCATGAATTAAGTCAGTAATTAACTAATTTAGTCAGTAGTTCATTAATTAAGTCAGTAATTCATGAATTATGTCAGTATTTCATGAATTATGTCAGTAATTCATGAATTAAGTCAGTAATTCATAAATTAAGTCCTGTAATTCATATAGTTAAGTCAGTAATTCATGAATTATGTCAGTAGTTCATTAATTTAGTCATTAATTCACTAATTAAGTCAGTAATTCATGAATTTAGTCAGTAATTCATGAATTAAGTCAGTAATTCATGAATTAAGTCAGTAATTCATGAATTAAGTCAGTAATTCATGAATTAAGTCAGAAATTCATGATTTAAGTCAGTAATTCATGAATTAAGTCAGTAATTCATGAATTAAGTCAGTATTTCATGAATTAAGTCAGTATTTAATTAATTTAGTCAGTAATTCATTAATTAAGTCATAAGTCATTAGTTATTACAGTAATTCAGGAATTAAGTCCCTAATTCATTAATTAAGTCAGTAGTTCATTAATTTCGTCAGTAATTCATGAATTAAGTCAGAAAATCATCAATTAAGTCAGTAAATATTTAATTAAGTCAGTTATTCATGAATTAAGTCATTAATTATTTAATTAAGTCTATAATTCATGAACTAAGTCAGTAATTCATGAACTAACTCAGTAATTCATTAATTAAGTCAGTAATTCAGGAATTAAGTCACTATTTCACTAATTAAGTCCGTAATTATTTAATTAAGTCCATAAATCATGAACTAAGTCAGTAATTCATTACTTAAGTCAGTAATTCATGAATTAAGTCAGTAGTTCATTAATCTAGTCAGTAATTCATTAATTAAGTCAGTAATTCATGAATTAAGTCAGTAATTCATGAATTAAGTCAGTAATTCATGAATTAAGTTAGTAATTCATTAATTAAGTCAGTAATTCATGAACTAAGTCAGTAATTCATGAATTAAGTCACTAATTCATTAACTAAGTCAGTATTTCACTAATTAAGTCCTTAATAAATTAATTAAGTCCATAATTCATGAACTAAGTCACTAATTCATTAATTAAGTCAGTAATTCATTAATTAAGTCAGGAAATCATGAATTAAGTCAGTAATTCATGAATTAAGTCAGTAAATCATATAGTTAAGTCAGTAATTCATGAATTATGTCAATAGTTAGTTAATTTAGTCATTAATTCACTAATTAAGTCAGTAATTCATGAATTAAGTCAGTAATTCATTAACTAAGTCAGTATTTCACTAATTAAGTCCTTAATAAATTAATTAAGTCCATAATTCATGAACTAAGTCAGTAATTCATTAATTAAGTCAGTAATTCATTAATTAAGTCAGGAAATCATGAATTAAGTCAGTAATTCATGAATTAAGTCAGTAATTCATATAATTAAGACAGTAATTCATGAATTAAGTCAGTAATTCATATAGTTAAGTCAGTAATTCATGAATTATGTCAGTAGTTCATTAATTTAGTCATTAATTCACTAATTAAGTCAGTAATTCATGAATTTAGTCAGTAATTCATGAATTAAGTCAGTAATTCATGAATTAAGTCAGTAATTCATGAATTAGGTCAGAAGTTCATGATTTAAGTCAGTAATTCATGAATTAAGTCAGTATTTCATGAATTAATTCAGTAATTAATTAATTTAGTCAGTAATTCATTAATTAAGTCATAAGTCATTAGTTATTACAGTAATTCAGGAATTAAGTCCCTAATTCATTAATTAAGTCAGTAGTTCATTAATTTAGTCAGTAATTCATGAATTAAGTCAGTAATTTACGAACTAAGTCAGTATATCACTAATTAAGTCCGTAATTAATTAATTAAGTCCATAATTCATAAACTAAGTCAGTAATTCATTAATGAAGTCAATAATTCATGAATTAAGTCAGGAAATCATGAATTAAGTCAGTAATTCATGAATTATGTCAGTAGTTCATTAATTTAGTCAGTTATTCATTATTTAACTCAGTAATTCATTAACTAAGTCAGAAATTCATGATTTAAGTCAGTAATTCATGAATTAAGTCAGTAATTCATGAATTAAGTCAGTATTTCATGAATTAAGTCAGTAATTAACTAATTTAGTCAGTAGTTCATTAATTAAGTCAGTAATTCATGAATTATGTCAGTAATTCATGAATTAAGTCAGTAATTCATATAGTTAAGTCAGTAATTCATGAATTATGTCAGTAGTTCATTAATTTAGTCATTAATTAACTAATTAAGTCAGTAATTCATGAATTTTGTCAGTAATTCATGAATTAAGTAAGTAATTCATGAATTAAGTCAGTAATTCATGAATTAAGTCAGAAATTCATGATTTAAGTCAGTAATTCATGAATTAAGTCAGTAATTCATGAATTAAGTCAGTATTTCATGAATTAATTCAGTAATTAATTAATTTAGTCAGTAATTCATTAATTAAGTCATTAGTCATTAGTTATTACAGTAATTCAGGAATTAAGTCCCTAATTCATTAATTAAGTCAGTAGTTCATTAATTTTGTCAGTAATTCATGAATTAAGTCAGTAATTCACGAACTAAGTCAGTATATCACTAATTAAGTCCGTAATTAATTAATTAAGTCCATAATTCATAAACTAAGTCAGTAATTCATTAATGAAGTCAATAATTCATGAATTAAGTCAGGAAATCATGAATTAGGTCAGTAATTCATGAATTTTGTCAGTAGTTCATTTATTTAGTCAGTTATTCATTATTTAACTCAGTAATTCATGAATTAAGTCAGAAATTCATGATTTAAGTCAGTAATTCATGAATTAAGTCAGTAATTCATGAATTAAGTCAGTAATTAACTAATTTAGTCAGTAGTTCATTAATTAAGTCAGTAATTCATGAATTATGTCAGTATTTCATGAATTATGTCAGTAATTCATGAATTAAGTCAGTAATTCATAAATTAAGTCCTGTAATTCATATAGTTAAGTCAGTAATTCATGAATTATGTCAGTAGTTCATTAATTTAGTCATTAATTCACTAATTAAGTCAGTAATTCATGAATTTAGTCAGTAATTCATGAATTAAGTCAGTAATTCATGAATTAAGTCAGTAATTCATGAATTAAGTCAGTAATTCATGAATTAAGTCAGAAATTCATGATTTAAGTCAGTAATTCATGAATTAAGTCAGTAATTCATGAATTAAGTCAGTATTTCATGAATTAAGTCAGTATTTAATTAATTTAGTCAGTAATTCATTAATTAAGTCATAAGTCATTAGTTATTACAGTAATTCAGGAATTAAGTCCCTAATTCATTAATTAAGTCAGTAGTTCATTAATTTCGTCAGTAATTCATGAATTAAGTCAGAAAATCATCAATTAAGTCAGTAAATATTTAATTAAGTCAGTTATTCATGAATTAAGTCATTAATTATTTAATTAAGTCTATAATTCATGAACTAAGTCAGTAATTCATGAACTAACTCAGTAATTCATTAATTAAGTCAGTAATTCAGGAATTAAGTCACTATTTCACTAATTAAGTCCGTAATTATTTAATTAAGTCCATAAATCATGAACTAAGTCAGTAATTCATTACTTAAGTCAGTAATTCATGAATTAAGTCAGTAGTTCATTAATCTAGTCAGTAATTCATTAATTAAGTCAGTAATTCATGAATTAAGTCAGTAATTCATGAATTAAGTCAGTAATTCATGAATTAAGTTAGTAATTCATTAATTAAGTCAGTAATTCATGAACTAAGTCAGTAATTCATGAATTAAGTCACTAATTCATTAACTAAGTCAGTATTTCACTAATTAAGTCCTTAATAAATTAATTAAGTCCATAATTCATGAACTAAGTCACTAATTCATTAATTAAGTCAGTAATTCATTAATTAAGTCAGGAAATCATGAATTAAGTCAGTAATTCATGAATTAAGTCAGTAAATCATATAGTTAAGTCAGTAATTCATGAATTATGTCAATAGTTAGTTAATTTAGTCATTAATTCACTAATTAAGTCAGTAATTCATGAATTAAGTCAGTAATTCATTAACTAAGTCAGTATTTCACTAATTAAGTCCTTAATAAATTAATTAAGTCCATAATTCATGAACTAAGTCAGTAATTCATTAATTAAGTCAGTAATTCATTAATTAAGTCAGGAAATCATGAATTAAGTCAGTAATTCATGAATTAAGTCAGTAATTCATATAATTAAGACAGTAATTCATGAATTAAGTCAGTAATTCATATAGTTAAGTCAGTAATTCATGAATTATGTCAGTAGTTCATTAATTTAGTCATTAATTCACTAATTAAGTCAGTAATTCATGAATTTAGTCAGTAATTCATGAATTAAGTCAGTAATTCATGAATTAAGTCAGTAATTCATGAATTAGGTCAGAAGTTCATGATTTAAGTCAGTAATTCATGAATTAAGTCAGTAATTCATGAATTAAGTCAGTATTTCATGAATTAATTCAGTAATTAATTATTTTAGTCAGTAATTCATTAATTAAGTCATAAGTCATTAGTTATTACAGTAATTCAGGAATTAAGTCCCTAATTCATTAATTAAGTCAGTAGTTCATTAATTTAGTCAGTAATTCATGAATTAAGTCAGTAATTTACGAACTAAGTCAGTATATCACTAATTAAGTCCGTAATTAATTAATTAAGTCCATAATTCATAAACTAAGTCAGTAATTCATTAATGAAGTCAATAATTCATGAATTAAGTCAGGAAATCATGAATTAAGTCAGTAATTCATGAATTATGTCAGTAGTTCATTAATTTAGTCAGTTATTCATTATTTAACTCAGTAATTCATTAACTAAGTCAGAAATTCATGATTTAAGTCAGTAATTCATGAATTAAGTCAGTAATTCATGAATTAAGTCAGTATTTCATGAATTAAGTCAGTAATTAACTAATTTAGTCAGTAGTTCATTAATTAAGTCAGTAATTCATGAATTATGTCAGTAATTCATGAATTAAGTCAGTAATTCATATAGTTAAGTCAGTAATTCATGAATTATGTCAGTAGTTCATTAATTTAGTCATTAATTAACTAATTAAGTCAGTAATTCATGAATTTTGTCAGTAATTCATGAATTAAGTAAGTAATTCATGAATTAAGTCAGTAATTCATGAATTAAGTCAGAAATTCATGATTTAAGTCAGTAATTCATGAATTAAGTCAGTATTTCATGAATTAATTCAGTAATTAATTAATTTAGTCAGTAATTCATTAATTAAGTCATAAGTCATTAGTTATTACAGTAATTCAGGAATTAAGTCCCTAATTCATTAATTAAGTCAGTAGTTCATTAATTTAGTCAGTAATTCATGAATTAAGTCAGTAATTCACGAACTAAGTCAGTATATCACTAATTAAGTCCGTAATTAATTAATTAAGTCCATAATTCATAAACTAAGTCAGTAATTCATTAATGAAGTCAATAATTCATGAATTAAGTCAGGAAATCATGAATTAGGTCCGTAATTCATGAATTTTGTCAGTAGTTCATTTATTTAGTCAGTTATTCATTATTTAACTCAGTAATTCATGAATTAAGTCAGAAATTCATGATTTAAGTCAGTAATTCATGAATTAAGTCAGTAATTCATGAATTAAGTCAGTATTTCATGAATTAAGTCAGTAATTAACTAATTTAGTCAGTAGTTCATTAATTAAGTCAGTAATTCATGAATTATGTCAGTATTTCATGAATTATGTCAGTAATTCATGAATTAAGTCAGTAATTCATAAATTAAGTCCTGTAATTCATATAGTTAAGTCAGTAATTCATGAATTATGTCAGTAGTTCATTAATTTAGTCATTAATTCACTAATTAAGTCAGTAATTCATGAATTTAGTCAGTAATTCATGAATTAAGTCAGTAATTCATGAATTAAGTCAGTAATTCATGAATTAAGTCAGTAATTCATGAATTAAGTCAGAAATTCATGATTTAAGTCAGTAATTCATGAATTAAGTCAGTAATTCATGAATTAAGTCAGTATTTCATGAATTAAGTCAGTATTTAATTAATTTAGTCAGTAATTCATTAATTAAGTCATAAGTCATTAGTTATTACAGTAATTCAGGAATTAAGTCCCTAATTCATTAATTAAGTCAGTAGTTCATTAATTTCGTCAGTAATTCATGAATTAAGTCAGAAAATCATCAATTAAGTCAGTAAATATTTAATTAAGTCAGTTATTCATGAATTAAGTCATTAATTATTTAATTAAGTCTATAATTCATGAACTAAGTCAGTAATTCATGAACTAACTCAGTAATTCATTAATTAAGTCAGGAATTCAGGAATTAAGTCACTATTTCACTAATTAAGTCCGTAATTATTTAATTAAGTCCATAAATCATGAACTAAGTCAGTAATTCATTACTTAAGTCAGTAATTCATGAATTAAGTCAGTAGTTCATTAATCTAGTCAGTAATTCATTAATTAAGTCAGTAATTCATGAATTAAGTCAGTAATTCATGAATTAAGTCAGTAATTCATGAATTAAGTTAGTAATTCATTAATTAAGTCAGTAATTCATGAACTAAGTCAGTAATTCATGAATTAAGTCACTAATTCATTAACTAAGTCAGTATTTCACTAATTAAGTCCTTAATAAATTAATTAAGTCCATAATTCATGAACTAAGTCACTAATTCATTAATTAAGTCAGTAATTCATTAATTAAGTCAGGAAATCATGAATTAAGTCAGTAATTCATGAATTAAGTCAGTAAATCATATAGTTAAGTCAGTAATTCATGAATTATGTCAATAGTTAATTAATTTAGTCATTAATTCACTAATTAAGTCAGTAATTCATGAATTAAGTCAGTAATTCATGAATTAAGTCAGTAATTCATGAATTAAGTCAGTAATTCATGAATTAAGTCAGAAATTCATGATTTAAGTCAGTAATTCATGAATTAAGTCAGTAATTCATGAATTAAGTCAGTATTTCATGAATTAAGTCAGTAATTAATTAATTTAGTCAGTAATTCATTAATTAAGTGATAAGTAATTAGTTATTACAGTAATACAGGAATTAAGTCCCTAATTCATTAATTAAGTCAGTAGTTCATTAATTTAGTCAGTAATTCATGAATTAAGTCAGTAATTCACGAACTAAGTCAGTATTTCACTAATTAAGTCCGTAATTAATTAATTAAGTCCATAATTCATGAACTAAGTCAGTAATTCATTAATGAAGTCAATAATTCATGAATTAAGTCAGGAAATCATGAATTAAGTCAGTAATTCATGAATTATGTCAGTAGTTCATTAATTTAGTCAGTAATTCATTATTTAAGTCAGTAATTCATGAATTAAGTCAGAAATTCATGATTTAAGTCAGTAATTCATGAATTAAGTCAGTAGTTTATGAATTAAGTCAGTATTTCATGAATTAAGTCAGTAATTAGTTAATTTAGTCAGTAGTTCATTAATTAAGTCAGTAATTCATGAATTATGTCAGTAATTCATGAATTAAGTCAGTAATTCATATTGTTAAGTCAGTAATTCATGACTTATGTCAGTAGTTCATTAATTTAGTCATTAATTCACTAATTAAGTCAGTAATTCATGAATTAAGTCAGTAATTCATGAATTTAGTCAGTAATTCATGAATTAAGTCAGTAATTCATGAATTAAGTCAGTAGTTCATTAATTTAGTCAGTAATTCATGAACTAAGTCACTATTTCACTAGTTAAGTCCGTAATTATTTAATTAAGTCCATAATTCATGAACTAAGTCAGTAATTCATTAATTAAGTCAGTAATTCATGAATTAAGTCTGTAGTTCATTAATTTAGTCAGTAATTCATTAATTAAGTCAGTAATTCATGAATTAAGTCAGTAATTCATGAATTAAGTCAGTAATTCATGAATTAAGTCAGTAATTCATGAATTAAGTCAGTAATTCATGAATTAAGTCAGTAATTCATGAATTAAGTCAGTAATTCATTAACTAAGTCAGTATTTCACTAATTAAGTCCTTAATAAATTAATTAAGTCCATAATTCATGAACTAAGTCAGTAATTCATTAATTAAGTCAGTAATTCATTAATTAAGTCAGTAATTCATATAATTAAGACAGTAATTCATGAATTAAGTCAGTAATTCATGAATTAAGTCAGTAATTCATATGGTTAAGTCAGTAATTCATGAATTATGTCAGTAGTTCATTAATTTAGTCATTAATTCACTAATTAAGTCATTAATTCATGAATTTAGTCAGTAATTCATGAATTAAGTCAGTAATTCATGAATTAAGTCAGTAATTCATGAATTAAGTCAGAAATTCATGATTTAAGTCAGTAATTCATGAATTAAGTCAGTAATTCATGAATTAAGTCAGTATTTCATGAATTAATTCAGTAATTAATTAATTTAGTCAGTAATTCATTATTTAAGTCATAAGTCATTAGTTATTACAGTAATTCAGGAATGAAGTCCCTAATTCATTAATTAAGTCAGTAGTTCATTAATTTAGTCAGTAATTCATGAATTAAGTCAGTAATTCACGAACTAAGTCAGTATATCACTAATTAAGTCCGTAATTAATTAATTAAGTCCATAATTCATAAACTTAGTCAATAATTCATTAATGAAGTCAATAATTCATGAATTAAGTCAGGAAATCATGAATTAAGTCAGTAATTCATGAATTATGTCAGTAGTTCATTAATTTAGTCAGTTATTCATTATTTAACTCAGTAATTCATGAATTAAGTCAGAAATTCATGATTTAAGTCAGTAATTCATGAATTAAGTATGTAATTCATGAATTAAGTCAGTATTTCATGAATTAAGTCAGTAATTAACTAATTTAGTCAGTAGTTCATTAATTAAGGCAGTAATTCATGAATTATGTCAGTAATTCATGAATTAAGTCAGTAATTCATATAGTTAAGTCAGTAATTCATGAATTATGTCAGTAGTTCATTAATTTAGTCATTAATTCACTAATTAAGTCAGTAATTCATGAATTTAGTCAGTAATTCATGAATTAAGTAAGTAATTCATGAATTAAGTCAGTAATTCATGAATTAAGTCAGAAATTCATGATTTAAGTCAGTAATTCATGAATTAAGTCAGTAATTCATGAATTATGTCAGTATTTCATGAATTAATTCAGTAATTAATTAATTTAGTCAGTAATTCATTAATTAAGTCATAAGTCATTAGTTATTACAGTAATTCAGAAATTAAGTCCCTAATTCATTAATTAAGTCAGTAGTTCATTAATTTAGTCAGTAATTCATGAATTAAGTCAGTAATTCACGAACTAAGTCAGTATATCACTAATTAAGTCCGTAATTAATTAATTAAGTCCATAATTCATAAACTAAGTCATTAATTCATTAATGAAGTCAATAATTCATGAATTAAGTCAGGAAATCATGAATTAAGTCAGTAATTCATGAATTATGTCAGTAGTTCATCAATTTAGTCAGTTATTCATTATTTAACTCAGTAATTCATGAATTGAGTCAGAAATTCATGATTTAAGTCAGTAATTCATGAATTAAGTCAGTAATTCATGAATTAAGTCAGTATTTCATGAATTAAGTCAGTAATTAACTAATTTAGTCAGTAGTTCATTAATTAAGTCAGTAATTCATGAATTATGTCAGTAATTCATGAATTAAGTCAGTAATTCATATAGTTAAGTCAGTAATTCATGAATTATGTCAGTAGTTCATTAATTTAGTCATTAATTCACTAATTAAGTCAGTAATTCATGAATTTAGTCAGTAATTCATGAATTAAGTAAGTAATTCATGAATTAAGTCAGTAATTCATGAATTAAGTCAGTAATTCATGAATTAAGTCAGAAATTCATGATTTAAGTCAGTAATTCATGAATTAAGTCAGTAATTCATGAATTAAGTCAGTATTTCATGAATTAAGTCAGTATTTAATTAATTTAGTCAGTAATTCATTAATTAAGTCATAAGTAATTAGTTATTACAGTAATTCAGGAATTAAGTCCCTAATTCATTAATTAAGTCAGTAGTTCATTAATTTCGTCAGTAATTCATGAATTAAGTCATTAATTATTTAATTAAGTCTATAATTCATGAACTAAGTCATTAATTATTTAATTAAGTCTATAATTCATGAACTAAGTCAGTAATTCATGAACTAACTCAGTAATTCATTAATTAAGTCAGTAATTCATGAATTAAGTCAGTAGTTCATTAATTTAGTCAGTAATTCATGAACTAAGTCACTATTTCTCTAATTAAGTCCGTAATTATTTAATTAAGTCCATAATTCATGAACTAAGTCAGTAATTCATTAATTTAGTCAGTAATTCATGAATTAAGTCAGTAGTTCATTAATTTAGTCAGTAATTCATTAATTAAGTCAGTAATTCATGAATTAAGTCAGTAATTCATGAATTAAGTCGGTATTTCATTAATTATGTCAGTAATTCATTAATTAAATCAGTAATGCAAGAATTAAGTCAGTAATTCATTATTTAAGTCCGAAATTCATGAATTAAGTCAGTAATTCAATAATTAAATCAGTAATCCAGTAAATAAGTCAGTAATTCATTAATTAAGTCAGAAATTCATTAATTAAGTAATTAATTCATTAATAAAGTCAGTAATTCATTAATTAAGTCATTAAGTCATGAATTAAGTCAGTAGTTCATTAATTAAGTCATTAATTCATTAATTATGTCAGTAATTCATGAATAAAGTCAGTAATTCATGAATTAAGTCAGTAATTCATGAATTAAGTCACCAATTCATGAAATAAGTCAGTAATTCATGAATTAAGTCAGTAATTCATGAATTAAGGCAGTAATTCATGAATTAAGTCAGTAATTCATGAATTAAGTCAGTAATTCATGATTTAAGTCAGTAATTCATGAATTAAGTCAGTAATTCATGAATTTAGTCAGTAATTAATTAAGTCAGTAATTCATGAATTTAGTCCGTAATTAATTAAGTCATTCATGAATTTAGTCCGTAATTAATTAATTTAGTCAATAATTCCTTATTTAAGTCAGTAAGTCATTAGTTAAGTCCGTAACTATTTAATTAAGTCCACAATTCATGAAATAATTGAGTAATTCATTAATTAAGTCATTAATTCATTAATTAATTCAGTAATTCATGACTTAAGTCAGTAATTCATGAATTAAGTCACTAATTCATGAATTAAGTCAGTAATTCATGAATTAAGTCAGTAGTTAATTAATTTAGTCAGTAATTCATTAATTAAGTCACTAATTCATGAATTAAGTCAGTAATTCATGAATTAAGTCAGTAGTTAATTAATTTAGTCAGTAATTCATTAATTAAGTCAGTAGTTCATTACTTAGGTCAGTAATTCATTAATTAAGTCAGTAGTTCATGACTTAAGTCAGTAATTCATGAATTTAGTCAGAAATTCATTAATTAAGTCAGTTATTCAATAATTAAATCAGAAATTCATTAATTAAGTCAGTAGTTCATTACTTAAGTCAGTAATTCATTAATTAGGTCAGTAGTTCATGACTTAGGTCATTATTTTATGAATTAAGTCAGGAGTTCATTAATTAAGTCACTAATTCATGAATTAAGTCAGTAATTCACGAATTAAGTCAGTAGTTCATTAATTTATTCGGTAATTCCTTAATTATGTCAGTAATTCATGAATTAAATCAGTAATTCATGAATTAAGTAATTAATTCATTAATTAAGTCAGTAATTCATTAATTAAGTCATTAAGTCATGAATTAAGTCAGTAGTTCATTAATTAAGTCAGTAATTCATTAATTATGTCAGTAATTCATGAATTAAGTCAGTAATTCATGAATTAAGTCAGTAATTCATGAATTAAGTCAGTTATTCATTATTTAAGTCAGTAAGTCATTAGTTAAGTCCGTAACTATTTAATTAAGTCCACAATTCATGAAATAATTCAGTAATTCATTAATTAAGTCAGTAATTCAATAATTAATTCAGTAATTCATGACTTAAGTCAGTAATTCATGAATTAAGTCAGCAGTTCATTAATTTAGTCAGTTATTCATTATTTAAGTCAGTAGTTCATGAATTAAGTCAGTAATTCATTAATTAAGTCAGTAGTTCATTACTTAGGTTAGTAATTCATTAATTAAGTCAGTAGTACATGACTTAAGTCAGTAATTCATGAATTAAGTCAGGAGTTCATTAATTAAGTCACTAATTCATGAATTAAGTCAGTAATTCATGAATTAAGTCAGTAGTTAATTAATTTAGTCAGTAATTCATTAATTATGTCAGAAATTCATTAATTATGTCAGTAAATCATGAATTAAGTCAGTAATTCATGAATTAAGTCAGTAGTTCATTAATTTAGTCGGTAATTCATGAATTATGTCAGTAATTCATGAATTAAATCAGTAATTCATGAATTAAGTCAGAAATTCATTAATTAAGTCAGTAATTCAATAATTAAATCAGAAATTCATTAATTAAGTCAGTAGTTCATTACTTAAGTCAGTAATTCATTAATTAGGTCAGTAGTTCATGACTTAGGTCATTAATTCATGAATTAAGTGAGGAGTTCATTAATTAAGTCACTAATTCATGAATTAAGTCAGTAATTCATGAATTAAGTCAGTAGTTCAATAATTAAATCAGTAATTCAGTAAATAAGTCAGAAATTCATGAAATAAGTCAGAAATTCATGAATTAAGTCATTAATTCATGAATTAAGTAAGTAATTCATTAATTAATTCAGTAGTTCATTAATTTAGTCAGCTATTCATTATTTAAGTCAGTAGTTCATGAATTAAGTCAGTAATTCATTAATTAAGTCAGTAGTTCATTACTTAGGTCAGTAATTCATTAGTTAAGTCAGTAGTTCATGACTTAAGTCAGTAATTCATGAATTAGGTCAGGAGTTCATTAATTAAGTCACTAATTCATGAATTAAGTCATTAACTCATGAATTAAGTCAGTAGTTAATTAATTTAGTCAGTAATTCATTAATTATGTCAGTAATTCATTAATTATGTCAGTAAATCATGAATTAAGTCAGAAATTCATGAATTAAGTCAGAAATTCATTAATTAAGTCAGTAATTCAATAATTAAATCAGAAATTCATTAATTAAGTCAGTAGTTCATTACTTAAGTCAGTAATTCATTAATTAGGTCAGTAATTCATGACTTAGGTCATTAATTCATGAATTAAGTGAGGAGTTCATTAATTAAGTCACTAATTCATGAATTAAGTCAGTAGTTCATTAATTTAGTCGGTAATTCATGAATTATGTCAGTAATTCATGAATTAAATCAGTAATTCATGAATTAAGTCTGAAATTCATTAATTAATTCAGTAGTTCATTACTTAAGTCAGTAATTCATTAATTAGGTCAGTAGTTCATGACTTAGGTCATTAATTCATGAATTAAGTGAGGAGTTCATTAATTAAGTCACTAATTCATGAATTAAGTCAGTAATTCATGAATTCAGTCAGTAGTTAATTAATTTAGTCAGTAATTCATTAATTATGTCAGAAATTCATTAATTAAGTCAGTAATTCAATAATTAAATCAGAAATTCATTAATTAAGTCAGTAGTTCAATAATTAAATCAGTAATTCAGTAAATAAGTCAGAAATTCATGAATTCAGTCAGTAGTTAATTAATTTAGTCAGTAATTCATTAATTATGTCAGTAATTCATTAATTATAAGTCATTAAGTCATGAATTAAGTCAGTAGTTCATTAATTAAGTCAGTAATTAATGAATTAAGTCAGTAATTCATGAATTAAGTCAGTTATTCATGATTTAAGTCAGTAAGTCATTAGTTAAGTCCGTAACTATTTAATTAAGTCCACAATTCATGAAATAATTCAGTAATTAATTAATTAAGTCAGTAATTCATTAATTAATTCAGTAATTCATGACTTAAGTCAGTAATTCATGAATTAAGTCAGTAGTTCATTAATTTAGTCAGTTATTCATTATTTAAGTCAGTAGTTCATGAATTAAGTCAGTAATTCATTAATTAAGTCAGTAGTTCATTAATTATGTCAGTAAATCATGAATTAATTCAGTAATTCATGAATTAAGTCAGTAATTCATTAATTAAGTCATTAGTTCATTAATTTAGTCGGTAATTCATGAATTATGTCAGTAATTCATGAATTAAATCAGTAATTCATGAATTAAGTCAGAAATTCATTAATTAAGTCAGTAATTCAATAATTAAATCAGAAATTCATTAATTAAGTCAGTAGTTCATTACTTAAGTCAGTAATTCATTAATTAAGTCAGTAGTTCATGACTTAGGTCAGTAATTCATGAATTAAGTCAGGAGTTCATTAATTAAGTCACTAATTCATGAATTAAGTCAGTAATTCATGAATTATGTCAGTAGTTAATAAATTTAGTCAGTAATTCATTAATTATGTCAGTAATACATTAATTATGTCAGTAAATCATGAATTGAGTCAGTAATTCATGAATTAAGTCAGTAGTTCATTAATTTAGTCGGTAATTCATTAATTATGTCAGTAATTCATTAATTATGTCAGGAAATCATGAATTAAGTCAGGAAATCATGAATTAAGTCAGTAATTCATATAATTAAGTCAGGAAATCATGAATTAAGTCAGTAATTCATATAATTAAGACAGTAATTTATGAAAATTAATTATAATTAATTATATTAATTTCATTAATTAAGTCAGTAAATCATTGATTAAGTCAGTAATTCATGAATTAAGTCAGTAGTTCATTAATTTAGTCAGTAGTTCATGACTTAAGTCAGTAATACTTGAATTAAGTCAGTAATTCATTAAATAAGTAAGTAGTTCATGACTTAAGTCAGTAATTCATTAATTAAGTCAGTAATTCATGATTTAAGTCAGTAATTCATGAATTAAGTAAGTAATTCATGAATTAAGTAGGGTAATTCATGATTTAAGTCAGTAATCCATTAATTAAGTCAGTAAATCATTGATTAAGTCAGTAATTCATGAATTAAGTCAGTAGTTCATTAATTTAGTCAGTAGTTCATGACTTAAGTCAGTAATACTTGAATTAAGTCAGTAATTCATTAAATAAGTAAGTAGTTCATGACTTAAGTCAGTAATTCATTAATTAAGTCAGTAATTCATGATTTAAGTCAGTAATTCATGAATTAAGTAAGTAATTCATGAATTAAGTCAGTAATTCATGATTTAAGTCAGTAATCCATTAATTAAGTCAGTAAATCATTGATTAAGTCAGTAATTCATGAATTAAGTCAGTAGTTCATTAATTTAGTCAGTAGTTCATGACTTAAGTCAGTAATACTTGAATTAAGTCAGTAATTCATTAAATAAGTAAGTAGTTCATGACTTAAGTCAGTAATTCATTAATTAAGTCAGTAATTCATGATTTAAGTCAGTAATTCATGAATTAAGTAAGTAATTCATGAATTAAGTCAGTAATTCATGATTTAAGTCAGTAATCCATGAATTAAGTCAGTAATTCATGAATTAAGTCAGTAATTCATGAACTAAGTCAGTATTTCATTAATTAATTCCGTAATTAATTAATTAAGTCCATAATTCATGAACTAAGTCAGTAATTATTAATTAAGTCAGGAAATCATGAATTAAGTCAGTAGTTCATGAGTTTTTTTTTGTTTAAATTAATATTGTCGTATAGGCATAAGCCTGCTGCCAAAGTTTATTATTAAAAATGTAAATTTAAAACCGGGTAGGGGAAAGGGGGATAACAGAACGCTGTCACATTGGGCGGCCTTCGTAAACTGGCAAGCCCTTCACCGTAGAGAGTTAAAGCTCGAAACTTCAAGAGTGGAAAACGCTATAAATTAAAACTTGGGCACAATCTAATATTCGCCTGATGATGTCCACTCTTCTTCCCAGAGCGTATGTGTACGTTTGCTAATTGTTTTCACATCCATTGCACTTTTGGGAATATTACCTAAGAAGATCACCTTAGTTAATGAGTGCATTTGCTCTTCGTACGGTCTGTATCTTTTCCTTCTTGCGTTCACACACTCCGGTGGGTAGTTTTGAGTAGAATCTCAAGAGGCATTCTTTTATTTGCAAAGACAAGGGTAATATTCCAGCTTCTGACTCAAGTACTATCGTAGGGGTGGTGACCAAAGCACCCGTGACTGCTAGTAGTGCCAATCTGTGTAGTGAGTATATTGGTCTTAATGATGACTTAGGGGCATTACACCATGTCGGTGCTCCATAGAGCAGAGTATGATACACAGTGGCTTTTACCAAGGTGCAGATAAGGTCGCACGTGATAAAAGGTGAAATGCTTGTGATTTTTTGTATCACTGCTACTATCTTTGAGCATCTTGCTGCTAGGCCACGCATATGATTTGCCCAAGTTAGCCTCTCGTCCAAGATAAGGCCCAAGTATCGTACTGAGCTTTTTGGCCCGAATTCCTCGTTATTTCATGAGTGGGGGGAGCTGTCTGGTTGGTGTTTTCTGGAGAAGTGGATTAGCTCTGTTTTTTCCCTGCTAAATGGAATGTTTAGTTGTTTTCTCCATTGTTCGACAGTTGTAATGCAAGACTGTAAGATCCAAACATTCACTTCCCCAGAAGATCCAGTAGTGTATAACAGTAGGTCATCCGCGAATGCAAGTATCCTGACACGCTTTTGCTTGAGGAGGGAAAGAACTCCGTTTACGTAACCCACGAAAAGTATCGGTGATAAAGGGGAACCTTGCGGAACACCCTTAGGAACATGAAAGATTGCACTCTTGCTGTGGCCATTTTCTATGTAAGCTAACCTCTTGCTTAGGAAACTTTCAAGCCATTTGATAATGTATTGGGGTATCCGCATTTGTTGTAACTTTTGAACAAGTTTTTTATGATTTACATTATCGATTGCTCCGCGTATGTCAAGTAGAAGGGCTGAGGTTATTTTTCCCTTGTCAAATCCCTTCAGCACGGCAGTACTCAATTCTAGGAGGGCATGGGTAGTGGACCTTTTTTTCCGGAAACCCCACTGACTGTCGGCCAAGTTTCCTTCTGATTCCAGGAAATTTGTGAGTTTTATCACAATTAGTTTTTCAAGAAGTTTTCCTAGAGTGGAGAGCAAGGCAATTGGTCTGAAGCTCCTGTGGTTGGTGTAGCTCGGTTTCATTGGTTTTGGGATTGCCAGTACTTTCGCTAACTTCCACTAACTGGGAAAGTAAGCCAACTTAATCGAGGCATTGAAGATCAATTGCACCGGAATTTTTATTGCTGGCCAGACATTTCTTAGGACTAACGCTTGAATTCCATCCCAGCCAGGTGCTTTTGCTGACGGAATTTATTTTAAGGCGCAGTGTATTTCTTCCATAGTTAGTAGGGAAGGTGAGCTCCGGTGAAAGTGCGTTCGAGTCCGCCTATGGCAGAAGGCGTTTCCTGGGGTGTATAAGTTGAGTATCTCACCTTCTAGCATCTTTTCGCCAAGGTAAGTAAGTTTTGTTTGTTCGGATTCGAAAGGCTGAGCGTTTTCGTCACGGAGAAGTTCTAACAGTGCTGGAGAAGGGGTATTTTTGAATTTTTTATTTAACGCCCAAATGTATTTCGGGTTTAGCGCTTTGGAAATATTCTTCCAGTGTTCGATTTATTTTCCCTGCATTTTGTACATTAGTAGTTTCTAGCGTCATTCCAGATTTGCTCGTCCTTAGTTAACCTTGTCTCCCGGAATGTTTTGCGGGCTTTGGCCGCCGACTTTCGAAGTTGTAGGAGTTCTTTTGTAAACCAAATGTTCTTCCTCGAATCTAACTTCTTTTTAGGTACGTATTTTTCCATGTTCTTTTTTATTGACTCGGTTAGGAGCTCCACTGCTCTTTCAATGTTCTCTTGACTGTTCAGTCCCGTGAAGACAAGTGCATCTTTCGCTAGTTCTATAGCCAAGTCCCTGTTGAGCTCTTTCCATTCAGCTTTTTCTTATAACCATCTCATGGCTTGAGTGTTATTGTGGTCCTGCCAGCAGTCGTGTTCTAACATTATGGCTGAGTGGTCAGATTCATTGTTGTAAAGAGAGTTGTAGATTAGTGACAGGTGAGTTGACGAGGAGGCTAGTGGGGTTGCGAAGGTCAGATCTATTGTTGATGAGTGTCCACGTTCGTTGAGGAATGTGGGGATGTTCCAAGGGTTTAACCAAAGTATAGCAGTTTACACAGTATGGTAACAGGGGTTTCCTTCCAATGTTAAGGTTTTCTGACAAATCTCTCGGTAACAAGAGGATGTGAGGGTACGAAGGCTTATATGGGGGATGGATTCCCATACTGTGCCATGTACCCCCATGTAGGCATTCCTAATCTACTAGAAAAAGGGTTCAAGAAGAGAACAAAACATTCACAAAACGGGTGACTGATGACCTTTCTCTCGGGCACTCTGATGAGTTTTGGGCTGACGTAGGGTCCTACCGGCAACGCGCGCATTTGAAAGTGTTAAGAAAAATGCTAAACTTGCAAAAGTTAGTAACATTTAGGAACAGTTGCAAAGTACCAATGTAATGGATAACTCGTATATAGACATAAATAGTCATAACAACACATATAGACATTAATATACATATGTATTTTATAGTATATGGGGTTAAACCTGTATACTATAAAACACCTATGTATGGGTTGCAAAAGAGACTGCCTCCTCGTGGTGCAACCTCGGTAACGCGAAATAGTCTAGAATGTGTATACGTGTTGTTCTTTGACCTAGTTAATTCATCTTTTATTTTAAGCTCACATAGTTTAAAGAAATAGATTTAAATTACGCGCTTCGTGACCATTTTGAACTGCACTGGGAGGTTTGCGAATGTACCCTTTCGTCTTCTGGCCTTTTAGCTCAATATTACTCTGGGGACCGAGAAGGTCGTCAGAAAACCTTAACATTGGAAGATAGCCCTGTTACCATACTGTGTAAACCTCTATACTTTGGGTTTAACAGTGACCAGTTGGAGTTCGTAGCTATAGTGAACAGCTTGTGGCCTGACGAATCCGGTTGTTTGTCTTCCCACATCCAGTGATGGACGTTGAAGTCCCATGATATTACGAAGCGTTGGCTGAATTGTCCGTATTTTGAGGTAATTTCTTCTATAATCTTGTCTATTTCAACCGTATGACGTCTCTAGATTCCCACAAGGGTAGTAAAGGAAGATGGTGAGTTGCTGATGCGTAAGACAGCGTATAGTTCTTCAACAGCAATGATTGAGACGTTCGGATTATAGAGGTTCTTCAGGACTATTACGCCTTTATATTCGGTTGCAGGGGAAATTACCGAAAAGCCGTCAATATTTGATGGAGTGATATGAGCTGGCGGTTCAAAGACTATTATAGCTGCTGCTTTTAAGTTGTTGGCTTCTTTGGTGAGTTCGATAAGATTACTGTGACTCTTTCTTATGTTTTGGATGAGGATTTTCGTAGGATTTATCAAATTTTTGGAATCTTTCATCTAATCGAGTTCACCAGGTCACGTGCGGCGGCGCGTGCGTGGCAGCTGTTGTGAAAAGCAGGGTGGTCTCCCCCGCAATTTGCGCATTTTTGAGTTACGTGCGTCATGGTGCTGCGCGCATTTGGCACAGGTTGCTTCTTTCATTTGGCACAGGTTCTTCTTTTTCATTTGGCACAGGTTCTTTCTCCTTGCAATTCAGCGATATATGGCCGTATTTTTGACACTTGTACCACTGGGACAGTGGATTGATCTTTTTTTCCTCTATCTGCACAACGCGGCTGAATGCAAAGAGGCAGGCTTCGCTGATAAGCATGTCTTTCTCCTCGGGATTTGAGCAGGAGTATTTGATGGAGCCAAATCTCTTCTCACTACTAGGGTTGAGCCACGCCATTTTTGAAGTAAGGAAGGAAAAGTTTTCGAAAGAATTTTTGTTGTTGAAATGACTGGCTATTTCGTTGAAGATGACGTCCCTGGGAATTTGGTGAATGACTACCTCATTATTTGGGTGCCATTTTACTGATATTGTTGGGCCTAGGGAGGGAAGTACCGTCATTTTGAGGACTTCTTCTGCTTTTCTTGAGGGTTCTTGAAAACCAAAGCAATATCCCCTTGGATTGTTTTCCTGGTCATTAGAGGGTTGATAGGAGAAGCAGTTTTGGGAAATTGCGCTAAGTCTTTGTCAATAGATGCCAATAGATCTTTGCGCTTCCATTTGGTTTTGCCATTTGACTCATCTTGTTGCTGCAGTACTAGGGTGGATTCCATATCTGCGCTTGAGCTTGTTTCCTTTTTGGCAGCAGCATTTAAGATGAGTGGGGATTTTTTTAGTAACTTTTTTGCGGCGTTTCAATAATGAAGTCCAGAGTGGGGTTGTAGGAGTATTGTCAGGCTTAGAGAGATCTACACTCTCAAGTTCAGCAATATCGGCGCGAAAGCTGTCTATCTCTTCTCGAGCGAGTGTTGGCTTAGTCTGAGTTTGAGTCTTGGCTGACTTGAATGTTGTTAGCTCAGAAATTTGGGTTCTGAGACTTATTATTTCTGCAATTAGCAAAGGAACAAGGGTTGTCAGTGGGGCAAGGACTGCCATCAACGCCGGGGTGTTATCTTGCTTGGTCAGCTTCTTGTAACTCTCATTAAGTTGTACTAGGGCTTCTTTTATAATCAAAGATTCCTCTACAGCAGCGGATTCATCCGTGTAAGTTCTCTTGATGGGTGGTTCGGAAGGTGACAATTGACGTTTTGAGGAGTGTGCCTGTTGAGAATTTGGCGTCCTGGTTAGTCTGCATTCTTTGCAGTTCTTGGCTGCACGTTGGTCTTTAATAAAGAGCATTTTGCAAGTAGAGCATTAGATTTTCTTTTGGTTTTCGGTGTTTTGGGCTTCAGTTTCGAAATCCGTGGGGTCTAAGCTTTCTTTTGCGTTGGTAAGATTGGGTGGCAAGGTTGAAATGGATTCCAGCACTGAAGCCGGTTCATCCGCCATTGTTTACCCTGGGCTTGGCCCAGTCGCTGTTGGGTGGTGGAGTTGATTTCGCTCTTTAAGGGTTTGTGATAATGTTGAAGGAGTAATTTGGTTCAGAATTTGAACCAGAGATTGGGGGGGGGGTGGACTGGGAGAGGTTTGGGGGTGGATGGGTTAAAAGCAAAGTTCAATATTTTTAAAATTGGCGGGAGCTCACAAAATTCACTTCTGTCAATGGCGGAAGCGAACCGCGAACCCTAAACTGGTTTAAAACCGGTTAAACTGGTTTAAGCCGGTCTAAACTGGCTTAAACCGGTTTAAACTGGTCTAAATTGCTTTAAAACCGGTTAAACTGGTTTAAACCGGTCTAAACTGGCTTAAACCGGTTTAAACTGGTCTAAACTGGTTTAATAACCGGTTTAAACTTGTTTAAACAGGTCTTAACTGGTGTAGACCGATTGAAAATGGTTTAAACCGGTTTAAACTGGTATAAACTGGTTAAAAAACTGTTTCAACTGGTCTAAACTGGTTTAATAACCGGCTTAAACTTGTTTAAACCGGTATTAGCTGGTGTAAACCGGTGTAAAATGGTTTAAACTGGTTTAAGCCGGTATAAACTGGTTTATACCGGTTTAAACTGGTTTAAACCGGTTTAAACTTGTTTAAACCGGTTTAAACTGGTTTATACCGGTATAAACTGGTTCAAGCCGGTTTTAACCGGTCTAAACTGGTTTAAACCGGTTAAAAATGGTTTTTAGCAGGTTTACACTGGTCTAAACTAGTATAACACCGGTTTAAACCAGCTTAAACCTGTTTGAGCCAGTTTAGACCAGTTTAAGACCAGTTTAAACCGGTTTAGACTGGTAAGTAATGGTAATCCGGTTTAAACTGGTCTAAACTGGTTTAAACCGGTCTTAACTGGTCTTAAAACCGGAAAAATCTGGTTGAAACTGGTCTCAACTGTTCTAAACTGGTTTAAACCGGTATAAGCTGGTTTAAACCGGTTTATACTGGTCTAAACTGGTTAAATAACCGGTGTTAACTGATTTAATAACAGGTTTAATCTGGTTAAAACTCGTTTATACCGGTTTAAACTAGTTGAAACTGGTTTAAACTGGTCTAAACTGGTTTAAACCGGTTTAAAATGGTTTAAATCGGTTTAAACTGGTTTAATCGGTTTAAACAAGTTAAAAATAGTTTAAACCGGTTTAAACTGGTTTAAACATTTTTAACCGGTCTAAACTGGTTTAAACCGGTTTAAATGATTAAGACTGGTAAGAACTGGTTTAATCCGGTTTAAACTGGTCTAAACTGGTTTAAACCGGTCTGAACTGGTCTAAGAACAGGTAAAAATCTGGTTGAAACCGGTCTAAACTGTTCTAAACTGATTTAAAAACTGGTGAAAACCGGTCGAAAATGGCTTAAGCCGGTTTAAAACGGTCTAAACTGGTTTAAGAAGGTTTAAACTTGTATATAAACAATTTTAAAAACTGGTTTTAACTGGCTTAAACCGATCTAAACTGGTAATTACCGGTATAAACTGGTTTTAACTGGTTTAAACAGGTCTAAACTGGTTAAAAACAGGTTTAAACTGGTTAAAACTGGTTTATAAACTGTTTTAAACTGGTCTAAACCGTCTTAAACTGGTCTAAACTGGTTTAAACCGGTTTAGACTGGTAAAAGATGGTTTAATCCGGTTTAAACTGGTCTAAACTTGTTTAAACCGTTTAAGACTGGTTTAGACCGGTTAAAACTGGTTTAAAAACCGTTCTACACTGGTTTAAACCGGTTTAAACTGGTTTAGACGGGTTTAAACCGGTTAAAACTAGTTAAAACTGGCTTAAACCGGCTTATACTGGTCTAAACCGGTTTAAAATGGTTTAAACCCGGTTTAAAAAAGGTTAAAAACCGGTTTAAACTGGTTTAAACCCGGTTTAAAAAAGGTTAAAAACCGGTTTAAACTGGTTTAAACCGGTTTAAACCGGTCTAGACTTGTTTAAACCGGTATAAACTGGTTTTAAACGGTTTAAACCGGTCTAAACTGTCTTAAACCTGTCTAAACTGGTTTAAGCATGCTTAAACCGGTGTAAACTGGTTTAAACCTGATTAAACTGGTCTAAACTGGTTTGAAAACCGGTTTAAACTGGTTTTAAATGGTTTAAACTGGTCTAAACTGGTCTAAAACCGGTTTAAACCGGTTTAATCCGGTCTGAACTGGTTTAATCTGGTTTAAACCGGTCTAAACTGGTTTTAACCGGTTTAAACTGAATTAAACTGGTCTAAACTGGTTTAAAAACAGGTTAAACTGGTTTAAACTGGCTTATAAACTAGTTTAAACTGGTTTAAACCGGTTTTAACCAGCTTATCCTGGTTTGAAACGGTTTAAACTGGTATAAACTGGTATAAAAACCGGTTTAAACTGGTTTTAACCGGTTTAAACTTGTCAAACTGGTTTAAAAACCGGTTTAAACTGGATTAAACCGGTCTAAACTGGTCGAATTTGGTTTAAAAACCGGTCTAAACTGGTCGAATTTGCTTTAAAAACCGGATAAAACTGGTTGCAACCGGTCTAAACTGGTCTAAACTGATTTAAAAACCGGTTTAAACTGGTTTGAACCGGCCTAAACCGGTTTAAATTGGTCTAAGCAAAACTGTTTTAAACACGGTCTGAACTGTTTAAAAACCGGTTAAAACTGGTTTAAACTGGTCTAAACTGGTTTAAAAACCGGTTAAAACTGGTTTAAAATGGTTTAAACCGGCTTAGACTGGTTAGAACTGGTTTAATCCGGTTGAAACTGTTCTAAACCGGTTTAAACTGGTCTAAACTGGTTATAACCGGTTTAAACTGGTTTAAACCAGTATAAATTGGTTCAAACCGGTTTTAACCGATCTAAACTGTTTTAAACCGGTATAAACAGGTTTTAACTGGTTTAAACTGGTCTAAACTGGTTTAAAAACAGGTTTAAACTGGTTTATAAACTGGTTTAAACTGGTTTAAACCGGTCCAAACTAGTTAAAACTGGTTTAATTAGGTAAAAAACCTGTTTAAACTGGTCTAAACTGGTTTAAAAACCGGCTTAAACTGGATTAATCCGGTCTAAACTGGTTTAAACCGGTTTAAACTTGTTTTACTGGTTTAATAAGCGGTTTGAACTTGTCTAAACCGGTCTAAACTGGTGAAAACCGGTTGAAAATGGTTTAAACCGGTTTAAACCGGTCTAAACTGGTTTAAAAAGGTTTAAACTTGTGTTTAAACTGGTTGAAAAACCGGTTTAAACTGGTTTAAACCGGTATTAACTGGTTCAAGCCGGTGTAAACTGGTTTTAACTGGTTTAAACTGGTCGAAACTGTATTAAACAGGTCTTAACTGGTTAAACCCGGTTTAAGCTGGTTTAAACCGGTTTAAACTGGTCTAAACTGGTTTAATAACCGGTCTAAACTGGTGAAAACCGGTTGAGAATGGCTTAAACCGGTTTAAGCCGGTCTAAACGGGTTTAAAGCGGTTTAAACTGGTCTAAACTAAGGGTCTAAAAAAAGGGTTTAAACTGGTTTAAACCGGTTTAAACTGGTTTAGACTGGTCTAAACTTTTTTAAAACTGGCTTAAACCGGTCTAACTGGTGTTAAACGGTTTAAAATGGTTTAAAATTGAGTTAAAACTCGTTTAAACCGGTTTAGACTGGTAAGAACTGGTTTAATCCGGTTTAAACTGGTCTAAACTGGTTTAAATACAGGTGGAAACTGGTGGAAACTGGTTTATAAACTGGTTTAAACTGGTTTTAAAACCGGTTTAAATTTGTTTAAACCGGTATAAACTGGATTTAACCTGTGTAAATTGGTCTCAACTGGTATAAACCGGTTTAAACTGGTTTGAACCGGTCTAAACCGGTTTAAACTGGTCTAAGCTAAACTGTTTTAAACTTTTCTGAACTGGTTTAAAAACCGGTTAAAACTGGTTTAAACTGGTTTAAACCTGTTTTATACTTGTCAAACTGGTTTAAACCGGTTTAGACTGGTTAGAACTGATTTAATCCGGTTGAAACTGGTCTAAACCGGCTTAAACTTGTTTAACTGGTTTAATAACCGGTTTTAACTTGTTTAACTGGTTTAATAACCAGTTAAACATTTAATAACCAGTTAATAACCAGTTAACCGGTCTAAACTGGTGAAAACCGGTTGAAAATGTTTTAAACCGGTTTAAACCAGTCTAAACTGGTTTAAAAAAGTTTAAACTTGTGTATAAACTGGTTTAAAAACCGGTTTAAACCGGTATAAACTGGTTCAAGCCGGTTTAAACCGGTCTAAACTGGTTTAAACCGGTATAAACTGTCTTTAACTGGTTTAAACTGCTTTAAAAACCTGTCTAAACTGGTTTAAACCGGTTTAGACTGGTTTAGACCGGTTCAGACTGGTTTGAAAGCCGGTCTTCGCTGGATTTAACCGGTTTAAACTGGTTTAAACGGGTTTAAACTGGTTTAAACGGGTTTAAACGGGTTTAAACGGGTTTAAACGGGCTTAAACGGGTTTAAACGGGTTTAAACGGGTTTAAACGGGTTTAAACGGGTTTAAACGGGTTTAAACGGGTTTAAACGGGTTTAAACGGGTTGTTTAACTGGTTTAATAACCGGTTTTAACTTGTTTAAACCTGTCTAAACTGGCGAAAACTTGTTTAAACCGGTCGAAACTGGTGAAAACCGGTTGAAAATGGCCTAAACTGGTATAAACTGGTTAAAGATCTGTATAAACTGGTATAAACTGGTGTAAACTGGTTTAATAACCGGTCTTAACTTGTTTAAACCGATCTTTACTGGTGTTAAACGGTTTAAACCGGTCTAAACGGGTTTAAAATGGTCTAAACTTGTATAAACCGGTCTAAACTGGTTTAAACCGGATTAAACTGGTCTAAACTGGTTTGAAAACCGGTCCAACTGGTTTAAATCGGTTTGAACTGGTTTAAACAGGTTCAAACTAGTTAAAACTGGTTTAAACCGGTTTAGATTGGTAAGAACTGGTTTAGCCTAAGTAATTCATTAATTAAGGCAGTAATTCATGAATTAAGTCATTAATTCATGAATTAAGTCATTAAATCATGAATTAAGTCAGTAATTCATTCATTAAGTCATTAAGTCATGAATTAAGTCAGTAATTCATTCATTAAGTCATTAAGTCATGAAATAAGTCAGTAGTTCATTAATTAAGTCAGTAATTCATTAGTTAAGTCAGTAATTCATGAATTAGGTCAGAAAATCATCAATTAAGTCAGTAATTCATGAATTAAGTCAGGAAATCATGAATTAAGTCAGTAATTCATGAATTAAGTCAGTAATTCATGAGTTAAGTCAGAAATTCATTAATTAAGTCAGTAATTCATTAATTAGGTCAGTAATTCATTAATTAAGTCAGTAATTCATGAATTAATTCAGAAATTCATCAATTAAGTCATTAATTATTTAATTAAGTCAGTAATTCATTAATTAAGTCCATAATTCATGAACTAAGTCAGTAATTCATTAATTAAGTCAGGAAATCATGAACTAAGTCAGTAATTCATATAATTAAGACAGTAATTCATGAATTATTTCAGTAATTCATTAATTAAGTCAGTAATTCAAGAATTAAGTCACTAATTCATGAATTAAGTCCATAATTCACGAATTAAGTCAGTAATTCATGAATTAAGTCAATAATTCATGAATTAAGTCAGGAGTTCTTTAATTTAGTCAGTAATTCATGAATTAAGTCAGAAATTCATGAATTAAGTCAGTAATTCATTAATTAAGTCAATAATTCATTAATTAAGTCATTAAGTCATGAATTATGTCAGTAATTCATTAATTAAGTCAGTAATTCATTAGTTAAGTCTGTAATTCATGAATTAAGTCCGAAAATCATCAATTAAGTCAGTAGTTATTTAATTAAGTCAGTTATTCATGAATTAAGTCAGTAATTATTTAATAAAGTCAGTAATTCATGAATTAAGTCATTAGTTCATTAATTTAGTCAGTAATTCATGAATTATGTCAGTAATTCATGTATTAAGTCAGTACTTCATTAAATAAGTCAGTAGTTAATGACTTAAGTCAGTAATACATGAATTAAGTCAGTAGTTCATTAATAAAGTCAGCAATTCATGACTTAAGTTAGTAATTCATGAATTATGTCAGTAGTTAAATAATTTAGTCAGTATTTCATTAAATAAGTCAGTAATTCATTAATTAAGTCAGTAATTCATTAGTTAAGTCAGTAATTCATGAATTAAGTCAGTAATTCATATAATTAATACAGTTACTCATGAATTAAGTCACAAAATCGTGAATTAAGTCAGTAATTCAATAATTATGTCAGTATTTCATGAATTAAGTCAGTAATTCATGAATTAGGTCAGTAATTCATTAATTAAGTCAGTATTTCATGAACTAAGACAGTAATTCATGAATTAAAAAAGTAATACATGAATTAAGTCAATAATTCATGACTTAAGTCAGTAATTCATGAATTAAGTCAGTAATTCATGAAATAAGTGAGTAGTTCATTAATTTAGTCAGTAGTTCATGAATTTTGTCAGTAATTCATGAATTAAGTCAGTAATTCATTAATTAAGTCAGTAGTTAATGATTTAAGTCAGTAATACATGAATTATGTCAGTATTTCATGACTTAAGTCAGTAGTTCATGAATTTGGTCAGGAGTTCATTAATTTAGTCAGTAATTCATGAATTAAGTCAGTAATTCATGAATTATGTCAGTAGTTCATTAATTTATTCAGTAATTCATTAATTAAGTCAGTAATTCAGTAATTAAGTCAGTAATTCATGAATTAAGTTATTAGTTCATGAATTAGGTCATTAACTCATTAATTAAGTCAGTTATTCATGAACTAAGACATTAATTCATGAATTAAGTCAGTAATTCAAGAACTAAGTCTGTATTTCTTGAATTAAGTCAATAATTCATGAATTAAATCAGTAATTCATGAATTAAGTCAGTAATTCATGAATTAGGTCAATAATTCATGAACTAAGTCAGTAATTCATGAACATAGACAGTAATACATGAATTAAGAAATTAATACATGAATTTAGTCAATAATTCATGACTTAAGTCTGTAATTCATGAATTATTTCAGTAATTCATGAATTAAGTCAGTAGTTCATTAATTTAGTCATTAATTCATGAATTATGTCAGTAGTTCATGTATTAAGTCAGTACTTCATTAATTAAGTCAGTAATTAATTAATTAAGTCCATAAATCATGAACTAGGTCAGTAATTCATGAATTAAGTCAGGAAATCATGAATTAAGTCAGTAATTCATATAATTAAGACATTTATTCATGAATTATGTCACAAAATCGTGAATTAAGTCAGTAATTCAAGAATTATGTAAGTATTTCATGAATTAAGTCAATAATTCATCAATTAATTCAGTAATTCATGAATTAAGTTATTAGTTCATGAATTAGGTCATTAATTCTTTAATTAAGTCAGTTATTCATGAACTTAAACATTAATTCATGAATTAAGAAAGTAATTCATGAATTAAATCAATAATTCATTAATTAAGTCAGGAAATCATGAATTAAGTCAGTAATTCATGAATTAAGTCAGTAATTCATATAATTAAGACAGTAATTCATAAATTAAGTCAGTAATTCATGAATTAAGTCAGTAATTCAAGAATTAAGTCTGTATTTCTTGAATTAAGTCAATAATTCATGAATTAAGTCAGTAATTCATGAATTAAGTCAGTAATTCATGAACTAGGTCAGTAATTCATTAATTAAGTCAGTATTTCATGAACTAAGACAGTAATTCATGAATTAAAAAAGTAATACATGAATTAAGTCAATAATTCATGACTTAAGTCAGTAATTCATGAATTAAGTCAGTAATTCATGAATTAAGTGATTAGTTCATTTATTTAGTCGTAATTCATGAATTATGTCAGTAATTCATGAATTAAGTCAGTAATTCATTAATTAAGTCAGTAGTTAATGATTTAAGTCAGTAATACATGAATTTAGTCAGTTGTTCATTAATTAAGTCAGTAGTTCATGACTTAAGTCAGTAATTCATGAATTAAGTCAGGAGTTCATTAATTTAGTCAATAATTCATGAATTAAGTCAGTAATTCATGAATTATGTCAGTAGTTCATTAGTTTAGTCAGTAATTCATTAATTAAGTCAGTAATTAAGTATTTAAGTCAGTAATTCATGAATTAAGTCAGTAATTAATTAATTTAGTCAGTAATTCATTAATTAAGTCATTAGTCATTAGTTATTTCAGTAATTCATGAATTAAGTCCGTTATACATTAATTAAGTCAGTAATTCATTAATAAAGTCAGTAATTCATGAATTAAGTCAGGAAATCATGAATTAAGTCAGTCATCCATGAATTCATATAATTAAGACAGTAATTCATGAACTAAGTCAGTAATTCATGAATTAAGTCAGTAGTTCAAGAATTAAGTCTGTATTTCTTGAATTAAGTCAATAATTCATAATTAAGTCAGTAATTCATGAACTAAGACAGTAATTCATGAATTAAGAAAGTAATACATGAATTAAGTCAATAATTCATGACGTAAGTCAGTAATTCATTAATTAAGTCAGTAGTTAATTAATTTAGTCAGTAATTCATGAATTATGTCAGTAATTCATTAATTAAGTCAGTAGTTCATGACTTATCTCAGTAAAACATGAATTAAGTCAGTAATTCATTAATTAAGTCAGTAGTTCATGACTTAAGTCAGTAATTCATGAATTAAGTCAGGAGTTCATTAATTTAGTCAGTAATTCATGAATTAAGTCAGTAATTCATGAATGAAGTCAGTAATTCATGAATTAAGTGAGTAATTCAGGAATTAAGTCAGTAATTCATGAATTAAGTCAGTTATTCATGAACTAAGTCAGTAATTCATGAATTAAGTCAGTAGTTCAAGAATTATGTCTGTATTTCTTGAATTAAGTCAATAATTCATAATTAAGTCAATAATTCATGAACTAAGACAGTAATTCATGAATTAAGAAAGTAATACATGAATTAAGTCAATAATTCATGACGTAAGTCAGTAATTCATTAATTAAGTCAGTAGTTAATTAATTTAGTCAGTAATTCATGAATTATGTCAGTAATTCATTAATTAAGTCAGTAGTTCATGACTTATGTCAGTAAAACATGAATTAAGTCAGTAATTCATTAATTAAGTCAGTAGTTCATGACTTAAGTCAGTAATTCATGAATTAAGTCAGGAGTTCATTAATTTAGTCAGTAATTCATGAATTAAGTCAGTAATTCATGAAAGAAGTCAGTAATTCATGAATTAAGTGAGTAATTCATGAATTAAGTCAGTAATTCATGAATTAAGTCAGTTATTCATTAATTAAGTCAGAAGTTCATGACTTAAGTCAGTAATTCATGAATTAAGTCAGGAGTTCATTAATTTAGTCAGTAATTCATGAATTAAGTCAGTAATTCATGAACTAAGTCAGTATCTCATTAATTAAGTACGTAATTAATTAATTAATTCCATAAATCATGAACTAAGTCAGTAGTTCATGAATTAAGTCAGGAAATCATGAATTAAGTCAGTAATTCATGAATTAAGTCAGTAATTCATATAATTAAGACAGTTATTCATGAATTTAGTCACAAAATCGTGAATTCAGTCAGTAATTCAAGAATTATGTCAGTATTTCATTAATGAAGTCAATAATTCATGAATTAAGTCACAAAATCGTGAATTAAGTCAGTAATTCAAGAATTATGTCAGTATTTCATTAATGAAGTCAATAATTCATGAATTAAGTTATTAGTTCATGAATTAGGTCATTACTTCATTAATTAAGTCAGTTATTCATGAACTTAAACATTAATTCATGAATTAAGAAAGTAATTCATGAATTAAAAAAGTAATACATGAATTAAGTCAATAATTCATGACTTAATTCAGTAATTCATGAATTAAGTCAGTAATTCATGAATTAAGTGAGTAGTTCATTAATTTAGTCAGTAATTCATGAATTATGTCAGTAATTCATGAATTAAGTCTGTAATTCATTAATTAAGTCAGTAGTTCATGACTTAAGTCAGTAATACATGAATTAGGTCAGTAATTCATTAATTAAGTCAGTAGTTCATGACTTAAGTCAGTAATTCATGAAATAAGTCAGGAGTTCATTAATTTAGTCAGTAATTCATGAATTATGTCAGTAGTTCATTAATTTAGTCAGTACGTCAGTAATTAAGTCAGTAATTCATTAATTAAGTCAGAAATTCATGAATTAAGTCAGTAATTCATGAATTAAGTCAGTAATTCGTATAATTAAGACAGTTATTCACGAATTAAGTCACAAAATCGTGAATTAAGTCAGTAGTTCAAGAATTATGTCAGTATTTCATTAATTCAGTCAGTTATTCATTAATTAAGTCAGTAATTCATGAATTAAGTTATTAGTTCATGAATTAGGTCATTAACTCATTAATTCAGTCAGTTATTCATGAACTAAGACATTAATTCATGAATTAAGTCAGTAATTCAAGAATTAAGTCTGTATTTCTTGAATTAAGTCAATAATTCATGAATTAAGTCAGTAATTCATGAATTAAGTCAGAAATTCATGAATTAGGTCAGTAATTCATGAATTAAGTCAGTAATTCATGAACAAAGACAGTAATACATGAATTAAGAAATTAATACATGAATTAAGTCAATAATTCATGACTTAAGTCAGTAATTCATGAATTATGTCAGTAATTCATTAATTAAGTCAGTAGTTCATTAATTTAGTCAGTAATTCATGAATTTAGTGACGTAATTCATGAATTATGTCAGTAGTTCATTATTTAGTCAGTAATTCATTAAATAAGTCAGTAATTCATTAATTAAGTCAGTAATTCATTAATTAAGTCAGTAATTCATTAATTAAGTCAGTAATTCATGAATTAAGTCAGTAATTCATGAATTAAGTTAGTAATTCATGAATTAAGTCAGTAATTCATGAATTAAGTTAGTAATTAATGAATTAAGTCAGTAATTCATGAATTAAGTCAGTAATTCATTAATTAAGTCAGTTGATCATGAACTTAAACATTAATTCATGAATTAAGAAAGTAATTCATGAATTAAGTCAATAATTCATGACTTAAGTCAGTAATTCATTAATTAAGTCATAAGTCATTAGTTATTTCAGTAATTCATGAATTAAGTCCGTAATACATTATTTAAGTCAGTAATTCATTAATAAAGTCAGTAATTCATGAATTAATTCAGGAAATCATGTATTAAGTCAGGAATTCATGAATTAAGTCAGTAATTCATGAATTAAGCCAGTAATTCAGGAACTAGGTCAGTAATTCATTAATTAAGTCAGTATTTCATGAAATAAGACAGTAATTCATGAATTAAAAAAGTAATACATGAATTAAGTCAATAATTCATGACTTAAGTCAGTAATTCATGAATTAAGTCAGTAATTCATGAATTAAGTGAGTAGTTCATTAATTTAGTCAGTAATTCATGAATTATGTCAGTAATTCATGAATTAAGTCAGTAATTCATTAATTAAGTCAGTAGTTAATGATTTAAGTCAGTAATACATGAATTAAGTCAGTAGTTCATTAATTAAGTCAGTAGTTCATGACTTAAGTCAGTACTTCATGAATTATGTCAGCAGTTCATTAATTTAGTCAGTAATTCATTAATTAAGTCAGTAATTCATTAATTATGTCAGTAATTCATTACTTAAACCAGAAATTCATGAATTAAGTCAGTAATTCATGAATTAAGTCAGTAATTAATTAATTTAGTCAGTAATTCATTAATTAAGTCATTAGTCATTAGTTATTTCAGTAAATCATGAATTAAGTCCGTAATACATTAATTAAGTCAGTAATTCATTAATAAAGTCAGTAATTCATGAATTAAGTCAGGAAATCATGAATTCAGTCTGTCATCCATGAATTCATATAATTGTTGTATCGTAACTGTAGCTTGGGGCCATTGAAGAGAGTAGGAGCCCCAAGTGAGAGCAAAATACAATAGTCGCAGCTATCCCTCCAACCGGTGTACAACATATTGGCGACGAGGAGGGCAAGTATACCTCAGCGAGCAAAACGTAGTGGAAAACAAAGTGAAAATCTCCAAGCCACAGTAACAATTAAAGCAAAGAGATGGAAGTGTTCCCAACAATGGAGACGTTCCAATACGAGGGGGACATATCAACCCTTAGTATACGGTGGAGGCATTGGCTGAAGAGGTTTGAAAATTTCCTAATCGTCTGCGACATATCCGGAAAACCTCGAAAGTTGGCCACACTCCTGCATTACGCTGGAGAAAAAGTACACGACATCTACAGCAAACTCGACGTCAAACCAGCCCAAGGCGAGGACGGATACGAGGCAGCAAAGCGAGTGCTCACAACGCATTTCAACCCAGAAGAAAACGTAACTTTTAACAGATACCTGTTTAGGAACGTCAAACAGCAGGTGAACGAAACTCTGGATGATCTGCACACCAGGTTGGACCAAATGGCGATGGGATGCCAATTCGCAGATAAAGATGGGGAAATAAAGTCCCAAATTGTACTGTCATGCACATCAAGGAAATTGAAAACAGAAGCACTAACAAACCCTAGCTGGTCGTTGGCCAAAGTACTCGAAAAGGGAAACGCGTTTGAATTAGTCCAGAAACAGCTAAAGGAAATGAAGAGCAACACGGAGGAAGAAGAACAGGTGCACCGGCTGAAGATGGGGCCCAACCAGAAGCGGCCTGAGAAGCTATGCAAGTTCTGCGGAGGGACTTGGCACAAGAAATTGCAAGATTGTAAAGCGCGAAAGGAGAAGTGCCGAGGTTGCCAAAAGATGGGTCATTTCGAGAAAGTATGCCTCAGCAAGAAACGTGTCGTACGGAATATCAACATCGCAGACGAAGTAGAAGAATCCTCTGACAGTACGGAACTTGTAAATACTACTTCTTGCATTAAATCCAAACACCTTGTGGTATTAGCGAAAGTTGGAGAGCGCGACGTAAAGTTCCTGGTAGATACAGGGGCAGATGTAACGATAATTGACGAAAGAGCGCACGCAAACATAGGCAGCCCAAAGTTGGAAAAAGCGGCAAAGAAAATTTTTCCGTTCAAATCCAATCAACCACTAGCAATAAAAGGAAAACTCAGAACTCAGATATCCGTAGAAAAGCCCAAAAGAGCGACGGTGGAAACCATATATGTGATAGAAGGAAAAGCAAGCTGTCTGTTAAGCCGCAAAGCATTAGAGAACCTGGATCTAGTACAATACTCCAACCATGTAAAACATGAAGTCGTAAGAGCGCTAGAAAAGCAAGAATCCCCTATTGGGAAATACGTAGGACTCAAAATCAAGTTACACATTGACTCGTCAGTAAAACCGATAGCACTACCACACAGACGAGTACCTTTTCACCAACGAGCACTAGTCGAAAAAGAGTTGGAAAGACTGGAAAAATTAGATATAATAGAAAGAGTGGAGGGACCAACACCGTGGGTGTCACCGATCGTCTTTGTGCCAAAAAAAGATACAAGCGAAATACGCTTGTGCGTAGACATGACGTCTGCCAAATCAAGCAATAAAAAGAGAAAGGCACATAATCCCTACGATAGAAGACATTCTAGCTGAAGTTAACTGAAGTTAAGCTGAAGAAAACTCCTGTTTTTGAATGGTCGGAAGAGTGTGAACAAGCATTCACAAAGCTAAAGACAGCACTGTTAAACGCAAGGCAGTTGGCATTTTTTGACCCTGAGGGGGAAACCAACGTAATTGTGGATGCAAGCCCGATAGGACTGGGGGCAATTTTACCACAAATTAATAGGCAAGGACGCGAAAGTGTAATAGCGTTTGCAAGCAAGGCTCTCAGCGAGACAGAGCAAAGATATTCCCAACTGGAAAGGGAAGCGCTAGCAGTAATTTGGGCGTGTGGGCACTTTAAGATGTACCTCCTCGGTACGCGCTTCCTTGTAACCACGGACCAGAAGCCGCTGGTCAGTATTTTTAACAAAGCAACAGCAAAACTATCAGCGAGACTGGAAAGGTGGATGCTAAGGAAACAGGCCTTTGACTTCACGCTAGAATTCCAACCAGGCAGCAAAAACGCAGCTGATTTCTTATCAAGAAACCCTTCCAAACGCACACAATGCAAGCAGGCAGTCATGGGCGAGAAGTATGTCAACTTCATCACCGATCAAACTGTTTTTACACCACTGACCAAGGAACAAATTGCAGAAGAAACCCAAAAAGACACTGTCCTAGCGGAGGTGAAACAAGCTATACAGAAAGGAAGAAAGCACGAGTTAAAAACATCCGGGAAATCATACTCGCAAGTATTCGAAGAGCTCTCAATTTCAAAAGATGGCATCATCTTACGGGGAGCAAGAATCTGTGTTCCACAAAGCCTGCAAGAAAACGTGTTAAAAGTGGCCCATGAAGAACACTTGGGCATGTGCAAAACAAAACAGCTTCTACGGACAAAAGTGTGGTTTCCAGGCATGGACCGAAGGGTAGAGGAGTTGGTAAAACAATGCGTACCGTGCATAGCGGCAACAAAGGCCTCCAAACGAGAACCACTGCAGATGTCGGAGTTGCCGCGGAAACCATGGACGGAATTAAGCATGGACTTCTTGAACTTACCATCGGGGGAGGAATTGCTAGTCGTGGTAGATAACTTTTCCCGCTTCCCGGAAGTTGAGTTTGTTCGAACCACGGCGCACCAACACGTGCTACCAGTGCTGGAACGCATATTGTCCACCTTTGGAATCCCCGAAAGGATAAGAACCGATAACGGTCCCCCGTTCAACGGCAGCGAATTCACGGAATTCTGCACAAGATTAGGTATCAAACACCAAAAAACGACTCCGGCATGGCCAGAAGCTAATGGATTGGTAGAGCGCTTCATGCGCACGTTAGGAAAACTAATCAGAACTACCACAATTGAACGCAAAAACCTCAAAGCAGAAATACATAAATTTCTCAGCAACTACCGAGCTACGCCACACCCCGCGATTGGAAAGGCTCCGGCTGAGTTACTCTTCAGGAACAGCGTCAGAAACCTACTGCCAGACCTGAAGCACCATAACGCCAATTACTCAGGCAAAGCAAAAAGATACGAAGACAAAAGGCGACGGGTGCGAGAGCATACACTTGTAGTCGGAGACAAAGTGATCGTGCAGAAGGAAAAGAAGCTACTCAGTAAAAGAAGAGAGCCGCTACGAGCTGGAGCCGTTGAGGGTGACTGCGATTAAGAACTCAATGATCACAGCAAAAGGGAAAGACGGACGAATGATCACCAGAAATTCATCTTTCTTCAAAAAAATACCGGACGAGCGAGAGGAGCAGAGAAAAACGAACGCATACGAGAGAGAAGAAGGAAGATGTGAAGGAAACAGTGGAATTAAGGCGCAGCGCGCGAATTAAAAAGAAGAATGAAACACGTTAATAAATTATTCCATTTTTTTTCTGTCTTTTGTATACCTCAGGAAGAAGACGAGTAAAAAAAAAAAAAAAAAAAAAAAAAAAAAAAAAAAAAAAAAAAAAAAAAAAAAGAAAAGGCCGATCCGTCCGGAAGCAGATCCGAGGGAAGCGACACGGCCAAACACCGCGAAAGAAGGGAGAGTGCGGAATATTGCAAGCGCGACACCAAACCGAATGAGTTTTTTTCATTTAGAAGCCCCTATTCCTTTTTTGTTCTTGTAGTCGAAGCCCCTCATTTTGTGTTTGTGAAGAAAGAAAGGAAGAGGTGTTGTATCGTAACTGTAGCTTGGGGCCATTGAAGAGAGTAGGAGCCCCAAGTGAGAGCAAAATACAATAGTCGCAGCTAACCCTCCAACCGGTGTAAAACATATAATTAAGACCGTAATTCATGAACTAAGTCAGTAATTCATGAATTAAGTCAGTAATTCAAGAATTAAGTCTGTATTTCTTGAATTAAGTCAATAATTCATGAATTAAGTCAGTAAGTCATGAATTGAGTCAGTAATTCATGAATCAGGTCAGTAATTCATTAATTAAGTCAATAATTCATGACGTAAGTCAGTAATTCATGAATTAAGTCAGTAATTCATGAATTAAGTCAGTAGTTCATTAATTTAGTCAGTAATTCATGAATTAAGTCAGGAGTTCATTAATTTAGTCAGTAATTCATGAATTAAATCATTAATTTAGTCAGTAATTCATGAATTAAGTCAGGAGTTCATTACTTTAGTCAGTAATTCATGAATTAAATCATTAATTTAGTCAGTAATTCATGAATTAAATCATTAATTTAGTCAGTAATTCATGAATTACTGACGTAGTTCATGAATTATGTCAGTAGTTCATTAATTTAGTCAGTAATTAATTAAATAAGTCACTAATTCATTAATTAAGTCAGTAATTCATGAATTAAGTCAGTAATACATGAATTAAGTTAGTAAGTCATGAATTAAGTCAGTAATGCATGAATTAAATCAGTTATTCATTAATTAGGTCAGTAGTTCATGACTTAAGTCAGTAATTCATGAATTAAGTCAGGAGTTCTTTAATTTAGTCAGTAATTCATGAATTAAGTCAGTAATTCATGAACTAAGTCAGTATCTCATTAAATAAGTCCGTAATTAATTATTTAAGTCCATAAATCATGAACTAAGTCAGTAATTCATGAATTAAGTTAGGAAATCATGAATTAAGTCAGATATTCATGAATTAAGTCAGTAATCATATAATGAAGACAGATATTCATGAATTAAGTCACAAAATCGTGAAATAAGTCAGTAATTCAAGAATTATGTCTGTATTTCATTAATTAAGTCAATAATTCATGAATTAAGTCAGTAATTCATGAATTAAGTTATTAGTTCATGAATTAGGTAATTAATTCATTAATTAAGTCTGTTATTCATGAACTTAAACATTAATTCATGAATTAAGAAAGTAATTCATGAATTAAGTCAATAATTCATGAATTAAGTCAATAATTCATGAATTAAGTCAGAAATTCATATTATTAAGACAGTAATTCATGAATTAAATCAGTAATTCATGAATTAAGTCAGTAATTCAAGAATTAAGTCTGTATTTCTTGAATTAAGTCAATAATTCATGAATTAAGTCAGTAATTCATGAACTAGGTCAGTAATTCATTAATTAAGTCAGTATTTCATGAACTAAGACAGTAATTCATGAATTAAAAAAGTAATACATGAATTAAGTCAATAATTCATGACTTAAGTCAGTAATTCATGAATTAAATCAGTAGTTCGTTAATTTAGTCAGTAATTCATGAATTATGTCAGTAATTCATGAATTAAATCAGTAATTCATTAATTAAGTCAGTAGTTAATGATTTAAATCAGTAATACATGAATTAAGTCAGTAGTTCATGACTTAAGTCAGTAATTCATGAATTAAGTCACGAGTTCATTAATTTAGGCAGTAATTCATGAATTAAGTCAGTAATTCATGAATTATGTCAGTAGTTCATTAACTTAGTCAGTAATTCATTAATTAAGTCATTAATTCAGTAATTAATTCAGTAATTCATTAATTAAGCCAGAAATTCATGAATTAAGTCAGTAATTCATGAATTAAGTCAGTAATTAATTAATTTAGTCAGTAATTCATTAATTAAGTCATAAGTCATTAGTTATTTCAGTAATTCATGAATTAAGTCCGTAATACATTATTTAAGTCAGTAATTCATTAATAAAGTCAGTAATTCATGAATTAATTCAGGAAATCATGTATTAAGTCAGGAAATCATGAATTAAGTCAGTCATCCATGAATTAAGTCAGTAATTCATATAATTAAGTCAATAATTCATGAATTTAGTCAGTAATTCATGAACTAAGACAGTAATTCATGAATTAAGAAATAATACATGAATTAAGTCAATAATTCGTGACTTAAGTCAGTAATTCATGAATTAAGTCAGTAATTCATGAATTAAGTCAGTAGTTCATTAATTTAGTCAGTAATTCATGAAATATGTCAGTATTTCATGAATTAAGTCAGTAATTCATTAATTAAGTCAGTAGTTCATGACTTAAGTCAGTAATACATGAATTAAGTCAGTAATTCATTAATTAAGTCAGTAGTTCATGACTTAAGTCAGTAATTCATGAATTAAGTCAGGAGTTCATTAATTTAGTCAGTAATTCATCAATTAAGTCAGTAAGTCAGTAATTAAGTCAGTAATTCATTAATTAAGTCAGAAATTCATGAATTAAGTCAGTAGTTCATGAATTAAGTCAGTAATTCATACAATTAAGGCAGTTATTCATGAAGTAAGTCACAAAATCGTGAATTAAGTCAGTAATTCATACAATTAAGGCAGTTATTCATGAAGTAAGTCACAAAATCGTGAATTAAGTCAGTAATTCAAGAATTATGTCAGTATTTCAAGAATTAAGTCAATAATTCATGAATTAAGTCAGTAATTCATGAATTAAGTTATTAGTTCATGAATTAGGTCATTAACTCATTAATTAAGTCAGTTATTCATGAACTAAGACATTAATTCATGAACTAAGAAAGTAATTCATGAATTAAGTCAGTAGTTCATTAATTAAGTCAGTAGTTCATGACTTAAATCAGTAATTCATGAATTAAGTCAGGAGTTCATTAATTAAGTCAGTAATTCATTAATTATGTCAGTAAATCATGAATTAATTCAGTAATTCATGAATTAAGTCAGTAGTTCATTAATTTAGTCAGTAATTAATGAATTAAATCACTAATTCATGGATTAAGTCAGTAATTCATGAATTAAGTCAGTAATTAATTAATTTAGTCAGTAATTCATTAATTAAGTCATAAGTCATTAGTTATTTCAGTAATTCATGAATTAAGTCCGTAATACATTATTTAAGTCAGTAATTCATGAATTAATTCAGAAAATCATGTATTAAGTCAGTCATCCATGAATTAAGTCAGTAATTCATATAATTAAGACAGTAATTCATGAACTAAGTCAGTAATTCATGAACTAAAGTCAGTAATTCAAGAATTAAGTCTGTATTTCTTGAATTAAGTCAATAATTCATGAATTAAGTCAGTAATTCATGAACTAAGACAGTAATTCATGAATTAAGAAAGTAATACATGAATTAAGTCAATAATTCGTGACGTAAGTCAGTATTTCATGAATTAAGTCAGTAATTCATGAATTAAGTCAGTAGTTCATTAATTTAGTCAGTAATTCATGAATTATGTCAGTAATTCATGAATTAAGTCAGTAATTCATTAATTAAGTCAGTAGTTCATGACTTAAGTCAGTAATACATGAATTAAGTCAGTAATTCATTAATTAAGTCAGTAGTTCATGACTTAAGTCAGTAATTCATGAATTAAGTCAGGAGATCATTAATTTAGTCAGTAATTCATCAATTAAGTCAGTAAGTCAGTAATTAAGTCAGTAATTCATTAATTATGTCAGAAATTCATGAATTAAGTCAGTAGTTCATGAATTAAGTCAGTAATTCATACAATTAAGGCAGTTATTCATGAAGTAAGTCACAAAATCGTGAATTAAGTCAGTAATTCAAGAATTATGTCAGTATTTCAAGAATTAAGTCAATAATTCATGAATTAAGTCAGTAATTCATGAATTAAGTTATTAGTTCATGAATTAGGTCATTAACTCATTAATTAAGTCAGTTATTCATGAACTAAGACATTAATTCATGAACTAAGAAAGTAATTCATGAATTAAGTCAGTAGTTCATTAATTAAGTCAGTAGTTCATGACTTAAATCAGTAATTCATGAATTAAGTCAGGAGTTCATTAATTAAGTCAGTAATTCATTAATTATGTCAGTAAATCATGAATTAATTCAGTAATTCATGAATTAAGTCAGTAGTTCATTAATTTAGTCAGTAATTAATGAATTAAATCACTAATTCATGGATTAAGTCAGTAATTCATGAATTAAGTCAGTAATTAATTAATTTAGTCAGTAATTCATTAATTAAGTCATAAGTCATTAGTTATTTCAGTAATTCATGAATTAAGTCCGTAATACATTATTTAAGTCAGTAATTCATGAATTAATTCAGAAAATCATGTATTAAGTCAGTCATCCATGAATTAAGTCAGTAATTCATATAATTAAGACAGTAATTCATGAACTAAGTCAGTAATTCATGAACTAAAGTCAGTAATTCAAGAATTAAGTCTGTATTTCTTGAATTAAGTCAATAATTCATGAATTAAGTCAGTAATTCATGAACTAAGACAGTAATTCATGAATTAAGAAAGTAATACATGAATTAAGTCAATAATTCGTGACGTAAGTCAGTAATTCATGAATTAAGTCAGTAATTCATGAATTAAGTCAGTAGTTCATTAATTTAGTCAGTAATTCATGAATTATGTCAGTAATTCATGAATTAAGTCAGTAATTCATTAATTAAGTCAGTAGTTCATGACTTAAGTCAGTAATACATGAATTAAGTCAGTAATTCATTAATTAAGTCAGTAGTTCATGACTTAAGTCAGTAATTCATGAATTAAGTCAGGAGATCATTAATTTAGTCAGTAATTCATCAATTAAGTCAGTAAGTCAGTAAGTCAGTAATTAAGTCAGTAATTCATTAATTATGTCAGAAATTCATGAATTAAGTCAGTAGTTCATGAATTAAGTCAGTAATTCATACAATTAAGGCAGTTATTCATGAAGTAAGTCACAAAATCGTGAATTAAGTCAGTAATTCAAGAATTATGTCAGTATTTCAAGAATTAAGTCAAGAATTCAAGAATTAAGTCAGTAATTCATGAATTAAGTTATTAGATCATGAATTAGGTCATTAACTCATTAATTAAGTCAGTTATTCATGAACTAAGACATTAATTCATGAATTAAGAAAGTAATTCATGAATTAAGTCAGTAGTTCATTAATTAAGTCAGTAGTTCATGACTTAAATCAGTAATTCATGAATTAAGTCAGGAGTTCATTAATTAAGTCAGTAATTCATTAATTATGTCAGTAAATCATGAATTAATTCAGTAATTCATGAATTAAGTCAGTAGTTCATTAATTTAGTCAGTAATTAATGAATTAAATCAGTAATTCATGGATTAAGTCAGTAATTCATGAATTAAGTCAGTAATTCATTAAGTCAGTAATTCATGAATTAAGTCAGTAATTCATTAGTTAAGTCCGTTATTAATTAATTAAGTCCACAATTCATGAAATGATTCAGTAATGCATGAAATTAAGTCAGTATTTCATTAATTAAGTCCGTAATTTATTAATTAAGTCCATAATTCATTAACAAAGTCAGTAATTCATTAATTAAGTCAGTAGTTCATGACTTAAGTCAGTAATACATGAATTAAGTCAGTAATTCATTAATTAAGTCAGTAGTTCATGACTTAAGTCAGTAATTCATGAATTATGTCAGGAGTTCATTAATTTAGTCAGTAATTCATGAATTAAGTCAGGAGTTCATTAATTTAGTCAGTAATTCATGAATTAAGTCAGTATTTCATGAATTATGTCAGTAGTTCATTAATTTAGTCAGTAATTCATGAATTAAATCAGTAATTCATGAATTAAGTAAAAAAATCGTGAATTTAGTCAGTAATTCAAGAATTGTCAGTATTTCATGAATTAAGTCAATAATTCATGAATTAAGTCAGTAATTCATGAATAAGTTATTAGTTCATGAATTAGGTCATTAACTCATTAATTAAGTCAGTTATTTATGAACTAAGACATTAATTCATGAATTAAGAAAGTAATTCATGAATTAAGTCAGTAGTTCATTAATTAAGTCAGTAGTTCATGACTTAAGTCAGTAATACATGAATTTAGTCAGTAATTCATTAATTAAGTAAGCAGTTCATGACTTAAATCAGTAATTAATGAATTAAGGCAGGAGTTCATTAATTAAGTCAGTAATTCAGTAATTATGTCAGTAAATCATGAATTAATTCAGTAATTCATGAATTAAGTCAGTAGTTCATTAATTTAGTCAGTAATTCATGAATTAAATCAGTAATTCATGAATTAAGTCAGTAATTCATGAATTAAGTTAGTAATTCATGAATTAAGTCAGTAATTCATTAATTAAGTCAGTAATTCATGAATTAAGTAAGTAATTCATGAATTAAGTACGTAATTAATTAATTAAGTCCACAATTCATGAAATAATTCTTTAATTCATGAATTAAGTGTGGAGAACGATCATTTTAAACTTAATTCCGATGACTAAGCAAGACCATATTTCGCTGACCACATTTTGACGATATTTCGCCGACTTATAATTCTCAGCTCATATCCAGGATGCCGAGCGTCAGATCACTAGCTAATTTCCTTCTCACGCATCCGGTCCATCTGTCTTATTTTACCCGAACATTCCCTCTGTTTATAATTTAGCCCATTCAGCAGATTCCACGCCAAACATGTATATAAACGCTTGTTCTCCACATTGTTCAGGGGGGCTAGCAGGATCTCCTGCTAGCACAGCCCCAGCCCACCAAACTTGACGAACAAACATTGTACCGACGAAAACTTGTACCGACGAAAATAGTGAATAAAGTTGTACGGTATTTTACCGTTGAGCGAAAAAAGAACTCACAGCCTTCCGCCCAACCGCTCAAAACAATTTAATCGCCCAAAACAGTTTCCTACAATTTGGTGTCAGAAGTGGGATTCGCGTTAAAATACCGGCGGTTCAAATAAGTTTCCAATTAGTGCAAGTGTCCCACCTAGTTCAAAATCGTTCAAATTATTCAAATAGCCCAACGTGCCACAGTTCCACCGAAGTTTAAAAAAGTTTAGTTTTGTACGAATCCATTGTGCCTAAGATGACGCCAACTCCTCCACCACCCGTAGGTGGAACAGAACACCACGACCACTACGACCTCTACGACCACAACCATGAATACGACCACTCCTGCTACACGTCCACGCTCGATGACTTTCCTGGGACAACCGATAAGCGACCCAACTATTTCAACCCAACCCAGAAAACCCCAGAAAACCTGTACTACGGGACGTAGTCTCTCAGAGAAGAATGCGATGTGGAGAACGATCATTTTAAACTTAATTCCGATGACTAAGCAAGACCATATTTCGCTGACCACATTTTGACGATATTTCGCCGACTTATAATTCTCAGCTCATATCCAGGATGCCGAGCGTCAGATCACTAGCTAATTTCCTTCTCACGCATCCGGTCCATCTGTCTTATTTTACCCGAACATTCCCTCTGTTTATAATTTAGCCCATTCAGCAGATTCCACGCCAAACATGTATATAAACGCTTGTTCTCCACATTGTTCAGGGGGGCTAGCAGGATCTCCTGCTAGCACAGCCCCAGCCCACCAAACTTGACGAACAAACATTGTACCGACGAAAACTTGTACCGACGAAAATAGTGAATAAAGTTGTACGGTATTTTACCGTTGAGCGAAAAAAGAACTCACAGCCTTCCGCCCAACCGCTCAAAACAATTTAATCGCCCAAAACAGTTTCCTACATAAGTCAGTATTTCATTAATTAAGTCCGTAATTAATTAATTAAGTCCATAATTCATTAATAAAGTCAGTAATTCATTAATTAAGTCAGGAAATCATGAATTAAGTCAGTAATTCATGAATTAAGTAAGTCATTCATGAATTAAGTCAGTAATTCATGAATTAAGTAAGTCATTCATGAATTAAGTCAGTAATTCATATTGTGACGTTGTAATTAAGAAGGTGTATTGAATTGACAATAACAACGTCGAGGGGGTTCAACTAATGGTTAAGTATAAGGTGTTTATTGATCAAAAGATTTAAGCCAACTGCCCTGCTGTCTAAGTTCTACTCCCCATGCCAAGTAATCGCGAAGCAAACAGGATAGAGTAGAATCGCACACCATCCGGTCTACGTGCAAAGCAACTAGATGTGCGGAAACAGCTAAGCATATTTTTTGCAACGTCACATAATCCCTCTCTTAGTCTTGAACGTCCCGTTCAATCTATCAAATTAACAATTCGGTTACTAATTGAAGATACATACGCTACAAAAATCACATATCAAAAGAAAACACGGCATAACTAATTAAACACAATGCTGCGCTTTCATGGTTCAGCGTCCACTCGCTCCAGCACCTGGTCTTCATGGTTTTTCATGCGACGGTCCAGTTGATCCAACCTCGCCACAAAAGAGCTGAGCCATCTTCGTAACTTAAAAAACTGCCATAAAGTTAACACTAATGGCACGCCGCACAAGCACAATGTGAAGATCGGAAGTCCGTAAGTTTTCAAATGATTTAGTTTTGCCATGAATGGAGGTTCTTCGAAATTTGGCGATCCCCTCTTGACGGCTTCTTGAAATTCTTTCCACGAAAGCTTCCACTGATTGTCTAATCTTTCACTTTGTTCTTTCAATGCTTTGGCCTCTTTTTTAAATTCCGTGCCCATATCAGGTATTGGGTTTGCCGTGGGGATAATCAAGCGTGAAGTGTTCAGAGTAAGTGCATGCATTACTTGTTCTGGCACACGTGAAGCCACATGCATTGCGGTTCGAAACTTGCCGGTATAACGAAAGAGTCTGTATGCATGGAACAAGCTGATGGCACTTCTAGTATTCCGGTCTCCTTCAACAATAAAGCTTTACTATGCCTAATTCCCGAAGAATAGGGCATCTGGAGACAAGACAGCACCATTTCAGTGGGTTTGGTTGCCACATACAACCATTTTCTGTTGTCCAGCCAAATTAATACTAAGGGAACAGCCTTATTTACGGTAATTCGGCATAATTTCTCAATTTTTTTTACGATAATCCACGCAAAACCTCCAGCTACCGTCCTTCTTTTTTACTAGGACCACCGGGGACGACCAGGGGCTATTTGACGGCTCAATTACCCCTGCGTCCAGCATCTCACTCACTTGATTACGAATCAACTCTTTTTCCCGAAATGCGCTCTTATACGGGGGCTGCGAAAACGGGTGGGCGCCTCCCGTTTCAATACTGAGTTCCGTGACGTTGGAACTACCTAGCTCATTGTTGCTTTTCGCGAAGCAATCCAAATATTTTTCCAAAGTTTTTCTAACCCATTCTTTTGCTCTTCACTAAGTGCTGGGTCATACTGTGGCCTAAGGTCGTCAAGACTAACTGTACTACCTTCCACTTGGCCATCTGCTTCGGAAAAACTTTCGGCCTTCGATAAGACCATGTTCTGCGGTATCCACCGCGCTTGGCTACCAAAATTCGTTACAATGACTACACCCCTCCTGTCCTCAAAATTAGCTATAACCATACCCGTGCTCAGTCCTGTATTTTCAAATACTTTTTGGCAAGGTTCTAGCAACACTTCTCTGGTGTTCTCCGATTCCGCGTGGTCATCTGCCAACTGAACGGCTACCGGTACCGCACTTCTGGCAGGTACTGTTAAACTAACAAGACTCACTACCGCGGCCTTCGGTGACGCCTGTCTCTGTTCACAAAGAACATCTTCCGGCAAAATGGTGTTGATTGGGTTACTGGACTCCTCCCTAGTAGCCGTCACCTCGTGACATCCATTGTCCCTAAAGTGGAAAGTTATGCGGCCTAGCTGCCTCAACAAATCGTTACCTACGATTAAATCGGCCATGCCGTTGTTGAACACAGCAGCCTCGGTTGGCATAATTTTCCCCACCAGCTCGACATTAATTTTCAAGCTGCCCTGGACATCGACAAACTCACCGTTTGCCACCACTATTGGAGGTCCTGTCCATTTCTGAAGCCGCGCTCCAGTTTTAACTACCCAATCCGAACTAATCCCACTAATTGCTGCGCCAGTATCAATTATAGCCCCGGTCTTCACGTCATTGCAAGTTACCTCCACCCGAATCAGTCCAGAACTCGTATTTAACAACAGGGGGATGGGTTCTAACTCAGCGACAGAACCCCCTGTTACTGTCGCTTGGATGAGTTTAAAGCATCGGCCGAGTTACTATCCGTCCCGGACGGTTTTTCTCCCGGCCCTGGCTGATTACTGTCTGCCCAATTTGACTGTCTGATTTGACTGATTTGAGCTTTGCCATCACCTTGGGGTTTTTTTGGCGCCTTGCACATCCTAGCAATGTGACCAGGCTTACGGCAATTATATCAAATGGGCTTCCCATCGGCCGTGCGCGATTTGTTAGTTCCCCGGCTACCCTTACCTTTTTGGGCGTTGAATCCATCGACTCCACTTAGGGATTCCACCAACTTTTGAACCAAATCCTCCAACTTCCCAAGGCGATCGCCTGCGGGATTTCCAGAAATTGCTGCAGCTGGTAACGCTCTAGCACTTTTATCTTCGGAAGACGAGTTATTGGCCTCTTTCTGCAGTCCCCAATCCCGACGTACATTAGCGCGCTCCATTCCTTGAACAATAAGATTCATTTTCGCTAACAAATCTTCCGAGTCTTTTATGTCCATTGGATACACACGCTCCACCAGGGTAGGTTTTGCACCCCTTAACAACTCGTCGACTTTGGACTCTTCGTTCATCTTAGGGTCCAGTTCGTTACAAATGCGTAGCACATCCCAATAATACTGCTCGAAGGGTTCGTCCAAACCCTGGTAGCGTGAGCGAAGTCTCTCCTTAAGATGTAACTTTCGGTTCTGTTTGATAAACGCCTTTCTAAAACCATCTTGTAGCTGAGTCCAGGATGTGGCAGATCTTGAATCAAACGGAAACTCCTGTTTGTACCACGTCTTGGCCGGTCCAGTTAGACTCAAACCAAAATACGAGACCATGTCTTGGTCTGACCATCCATTGTATCGCGCCGCCTCTTCGAAGTCTTCGAGCCATTCCAGCGGGTCCTGGGATGCGGCATCCTAAAAACGAGGCGGTTGCACAGCCTTTCGGATTGCCCGTGGAGTAGACATTGTCGGAGTTACAGTTCTCAGAATTGGACTCGGAACAGGTAGCGGAGTCAGCGGTGGGTTCGGCACCAACAATGGAATTTGCACTGCTGGTGGGGCTTTAACGCTCGGTGTTGCAGCCAATAAAGTTGGCAGAGTCTCTAACGAGATTAGGGCGTCGTCGACTTGAATATTTCGTCGCAAAGTTTCCTCGATACCTTCCGGTGATACAGGGAGTGGTGTCAACTCCGCATAGGGTTCTTCGTCAGTTGTGCGATCTCCCCTCGTTATGACAGGTGCCCGCGGAGTCTCGTCGGTGGTGCTGGCCGCACTCCCTGCTCGAGATCGACTTAACGGTAATTCCCCCTCTGCAGCCTGCTCACCCCGAAGTCTGGCACTTTGCCGAATCGGACAGGGCAAGTTCGTTAACTGACTTGCGGCACCCTTAGGAATTTTACCACCACTCATGAAGGTACCGTCCACCACAAGTAAACGAAAGCCTAGTCCTTCAGCCACAGACTCCTCGAGTATGGCCCTTAAACACCGTACAATCGCTTCGTCTTGTCCACACAGACTTAGCGTAACACACTTAACCATCTTACCCCGCATCTCCACCAAAATGTGACGTTGTAATTATGAAGGTGTATTGAATTGACAATAACAACGTCGAGGGGGTTCAACTAATGGTTAAGTATAAGGTGTTTATTGGTCAAAAGATCTAAGCCAACTGCCCTGCTGTCTAAGTTCTACTCCCCATGCCAAGTAATCGCGAAGCAAACAGGATAGAGTAGAATCGCACACCATCCGGTCTACGTGCAAAGCAACTAGATGTGCGGAAACAGCTAAGCATATTTTTTGCAACGTCACAATATAATTAAGACAGTAATTCATGAATTAAGTCAGTAATTCATGAATTAAGTTAGTAATTCATGAATTAAGTCAGTAATTCAAGAATTAAGTCAGTATTTCTTGTATTAAGTCAATAATTCATGAATTAAGTCAGTAATTCATGAATTAGGTCAGTAATTCATTAATTAAGTCAGTAATTCATGAACTAAGACAGTAATTCATGAATTAAAAAAGTAATACATGAATTAAGTCAATAATTCATGACTTAAGTCAGTAATTCATGAATAAAGTCAGTAATTCATGAACTAAGTGAGTAGTTCATTAATTTAGTCAGTAATTCATTAATTAAGTCAGTAATTCATGAATTAAGTCAGTAATACATTAATTAAGTCAGTAGTTAATAACTTAAGTCAGTAATACAGGAATTAAGTCAGTAATTCATTAATTAAGTAAGCAGTTCATGACTTAAGTCAGTAATTCATGAATTAAGTCAGGAGTTCATTAATTAAGTCAGTAATTCATTAATTAAGTCAGTAATCCATGAATTAAGTCAGTAATTGATGAATTAAGTCAGTAATTTATGAATTAAGTCAGTAATTCATGTATTAAGTCAGAAATTCAGTAAATAAGTCAGTAATTCATTAATTAAGTCAGAAATTCATGAATTAAGTCAGTAATTCATTAATTAAGTCAGTAATTCATTAATTAAGTCAGTAATTCATTAGTTAAGTCAGTAATTCATGAATTAAATCAGAAAATCATCAATTAAGTCAGTAATTATTTAATTAAGTCAGTTATTCATGAATTAAGTCAGTAATTATTTAATTAAGTCAGTAATTATTTAATTAAGTCAGTAATTCATTAATTAAGTAAGTGCTAAGTTCAAACTTTTATTTTAATTGGTAGCGTATTGCTTTATTGAGTAGAGAAAGATTCGCACAAATGACGCAATGGACACAACACAAAACGAAACACTGGTAAACTTTCCTGTCCACTACATTAATCGACTCGTGATCAGGTCATAACGACTACTCTACGACGACTACTCCCTCCTTCGCAATACCTACGTTTTTTATACTAACTCTTTCCCTTGACCTTTCAATACCTGTCCCTGACCTTAATCTTGCATACTTCTTGCTATAAGGTCAAGAATGACAAAAACGAATCATCAGAATGACGAAAACCTATCATCAGTAAATCATGAATGAAGTCAGGAAATCATTAATTAAGTCAGTAATTCATGAATCAAGTCAGTAATTCATTAATTAAGTCAGAAATTCATGAGTAAGTCAGTAATTCATGAATTAAGTCAGTAATTCATTAATTTAGTCAGTAATTCATTAATTATGTCATAAGTCATTAGTTATTTCAGTAATTCATGAATTAAGTCAGTAATTCCTTAATTAAGTCAGTAATTCATTAATAAAGTTAGTAATTCATGAATTAAGTCAGTAATTAATTAATTTAGTCAGTAATTCATTAATTAAGTCATAAGTCATTAGTTATTTCAGTAATTCATGAATTAAGTCCGTAATAAATTATTTAAGTCAGTAATTCATTAATAAAGTCAGTTATTCATGAATTAAGTCAGTAATTCATGAATTAAGGCAGTAATTCATGAATTAAGGCAGTAATTCATGAATTAAGGCAGTAATTCATGAATTAAGTCAGTAGTTCATTAATTTAGTCAGTAATTCATGAATTATGTCAGTAATTCATGAATTAAGTCAGTAATTCATTAATTAAGTCAGTAGTTCATGACTTAAGTCAGTAATACATGACATAAGTCAGTAATTCATGAATTAAGTCAGGAGTTCATTAATTTAGTCAGTAGTTCATGAATTAAGTCAGTATTTCATGAATTATGTCAGTAGTTCATTAATTAAGTCAATAATTCATGACTTAAGTCAGTAATTCATGAATTAAGTCAATAATTCATGACTTAAGTCAGTAATTCATGAATTAAGTCAGTCATTCATGAATTAAGTCAGTAATTCATATAATTAAGACAGTAATTCATGAATTAAGTCAGTAATTCATGAATTAAGTCAGTAATTCAAGAATTAAGTCTGTATTTCTTGAATTAAGTCAATAATTCATGAATTAAGTCAGTAATTCTTGAATTAGGTCAGTAATTCATTAATTAAGTCAGTATTTCATGAACTATGACAGTAATTCATGAATTAAGAAAGTAATTCATTAATTAAGTCAATAATTCATGACGTAAGTCAGTAATTCATGAATTAAGTCAGTAATTCATGAATTAAGTCAGTAGTTCATTAATTTAGTCAGTAGTTCATGAATTAAGTCAGTAATTCATGAATTAAAAAAGTAATACATGAATTATGTCAGTAATTCATGACTTAAGTCAGGAGTTCATTAATTAAGTCAGTAATTCATTAATTAAGTGAGTAATCCATGAATTAAGTCAGTAATTGATGAATTAAGTCAGTAATTTATGAATTAAGTCAGTAATTCATGTATTAAGTCAGAAATTCAGTAAATAAGTCAGTAATTCATTAATTAAGTCAGAAATTCATGAATTAAGTCAGTAATTCATTAATTAAGTCAGTAATTCATTAATTAAGTCAGTAATTCATTAGTTAAGTCAGTAATTCATGAATTAAATCAGAAAATCATCAATTAAGTCAGTAATTATTTAATTAAGTCAGTTATTCATGAATTAAGTCAGTAATTATTTAATTAAGTCAGTAATTATTTAATTAAGTCAGTAATTATTTAATTAAGTCAGTAATTCATTAATTAAGTAAGTGCTAAGTTCAAACTTTTATTTTAATTGGTAGCGTATTGCTTTATTGAGTAGAGAAAGATTCGCACAAATGACGCAATGGACACAACACAAAACGAAACACTGGTAAACTTTCCTGTCCACTACATTAATCGACTCGTGATCAGGTCATAACGACTACTCTACGACGACTACTCCCTCCTTCGCAATACCTACGTTTTTTATACTAACTCTTTCCCTTGACCTTTCAATACCTGTCCCTGACCTTAATCTTGCATACTTCTTGCTATAAGGTCAAGAATGACAAAAACGAATCATCAGAATGACGAAAACCTATCATCAGTAAATCATGAATGAAGTCAGGAAATCATTAATTAAGTCAGTAATTCATGAATCAAGTCAGTAATTCATTAATTAAGTCAGAAATTCATGAGTAAGTCAGTAATTCATGAATTAAGTCAGTAATTCATTAATTTAGTCAGTAATTCATTAATTATGTCATAAGTCATTAGTTATTTCAGTAATTCATGAATTAAGTCAGTAATTCCTTAATTAAGTCAGTAATTCATTAATAAAGTTAGTAATTCATGAATTAAGTCAGTAATTAATTAATTTAGTCAGTAATTCATTAATTAAGTCATAAGTCATTAGTTATTTCAGTAATTCATGAATTAAGTCCGTAATAAATTATTTAAGTCAGTAATTCATTAATAAAGTCAGTTATTCATGAATTAAGTCAGTAATTCATGAATTAAGGCAGTAATTCATGAATTAAGGCAGTAATTCATGAATTAAGGCAGTAATTCATGAATTAAGTCAGTAGTTCATTAATTTAGTCAGTAATTCATGAATTATGTCAGTAATTCATGAATTAAGTCAGTAATTCATTAATTAAGTCAGTAGTTCATGACTTAAGTCAGTAATACATGACATAAGTCAGTAATTCATGAATTAAGTCAGGAGTTCATTAATTTAGTCAGTAGTTCATGAATTAAGTCAGTATTTCATGAATTATGTCAGTAGTTCATTAATTAAGTCAATAATTCATGACTTAAGTCAGTAATTCATGAATTAAGTCAATAATTCATGACTTAAGTCAGTAATTCATGAATTAAGTCAGTCATTCATGAATTAAGTCAGTAATTCATATAATTAAGACAGTAATTCATGAATTAAGTCAGTAATTCATGAATTAAGTCAGTAATTCAAGAATTAAGTCTGTATTTCTTGAATTAAGTCAATAATTCATGAATTAAGTCAGTAATTCTTGAATTAGGTCAGTAATTCATTAATTAAGTCAGTATTTCATGAACTATGACAGTAATTCATGAATTAAGAAAGTAATTCATTAATTAAGTCAATAATTCATGACGTAAGTCAGTAATTCATGAATTAAGTCAGTAATTCATGAATTAAGTCAGTAGTTCATTAATTTAGTCAGTAGTTCATGAATTAAGTCAGTAATTCATGAATTAAAAAAGTAATACATGAATTATGTCAGTAATTCATGACTTAAGTCAGGAGTTCATTAATTTAGTCAGTAATTCATGAATTAAGTCAGTAATTCAGTAATTAAGTCAGTAATTTATTAATTAAACCAGAAATTCATGAATTAAGTCAGTAATTCATGAATTAAGTCAGTAATTCATGAATTAAGTCAGTAATTAATTAATTTAGTCAGTAATTCATGAATTAAGTCAGTAATTAATTAATTTAGTCAGTAATTCATTAATTAAGTCATAAGTCATTAGTAATTTCAGTAATTCATGAATTAAGTCAATAATTCATGAATTAAGTCAGGAAATCATGAATTAGGTCAGGAAATCATGAATTAAGTCAGTCATCCATGAATTAAGTCAGTAATTCATATAATTAAGACAGTAATTCGTGAACTAAGTCAGTAATTCATGAATTAAGTCAGTAATTTAAGAATTAAGTCTGTATTTCTTGAATTAAGTCAATAATTCATGAGTTAAGTCAGTAAGTCATGAATTAAGTCAGTAATTTATGAATTAGGTCAGTAATTCATTAATTAAGTCAGTAATTCATGAACTGAGACAGTTGTCGCGGATGGAATCCGCGAGGGACACATGTTTAAACTTCCCGCGGTCCACTGTGACGTAACGGCCAATGGAGACAACGGTCGCCCCCGTAGAGCCTGGGTTCGGGGCGAACGCTTTTTTTCGTTGTTTGCTGAACAGGCAGAGTGAATGAATGTTAACCTTTTTGGCTCTCGTTTTTTGGTGTATTTCATTTAGTTAAAGTCAATAAATTACTCTATGAAAAGGTATAGTTCCCTGTCATCGTAAGTGAATTGTATCGGTGACATTTTGGTGCATCGACCGGGAATCTAGCTCGATTGTAGATTCCCTCAGTTACTTTTTGGTGAACTATAAAAAGTGTTCGAAATGGCTACTGCTCAAAGTATTGACGATATTGTGCGTGATGCCGAAAGCGATCAAGACGAGCAATTCGACTTGAGCGATCCGGCGACCGTGAAAAGGCTACGCACGGACTCCAAAAAACGGTTGATAAGGCTAACTGAGAAAATCTCTCAATTAGTTAGCGATCGAGGCAGTCGCACAGCATTAAAGCTGCTACGAAATCAGCTCGCCACCAACTTAACTGAATGTTCCGAACTGAACAAGAAATATGTGGAAGTTGGTGGCTCCTCGGAATCTACGGCCGACAAGTATTATGCGGTCGTGGAAAAACTGGTCTCCGACAGCTTTAAGTGTATCGACGAGTACTTGAGAGTACGCGCCGACGACCCGACCTCATCCGTGGCGAGTGGTTATGCACAGTCCCTCGCATCCGTGGCCTCAAGGACTTCGCAACTCTCGCAAGCTTCAGCCCAGCTTCGCGAGTCTCAGAGGCATTTGGAGAACGCCGAGCTCCGCATACGTCAGCTGCATGCAGCGATAGCCGAAGAAGAGCAAGACTCAAGACAAATTCGACAAGCTCAAGAGGCGCTAGAAGAAGCTGTACGCTCAGTAAGTCTAAATCGGCAAGTACGCGAACAGCGCAAACTCGCCTAGCAGTTGCAGTCGGAGCATGGGACTCTCGACGAAGGTGAAAGGTTAAGGGTACACTTGGGTCAGCCTCTCTTCGCCGAGGGTCAGGACCTTCCGTCTGGATTTGCAAACGTTCCTTATCAAGGCAACCCGATATGGCCTAATTTAACACAATCCGTTAGACCCACTTCCGGGTCACATAAGCTTCAATCTCCACCTCCGGACGCATGGATTATTAGCGCAAACGCGAACGACATTCGTCAAGCGGGAGATTCAAACGCCATTAACAATCTCTCGAAAATCCACATCAAACCATTTTCCGGAGATCCCAGGGATTGGCCGTTATTCATCGGGCAATTCAAAAGTTTTGTACACGATGTAGTGCCAAACGCTGTCCAGCGAATGGCATACCTCCACGAATTATTAGCGCCAAACGTGAGGAAAAGTATCTCCCAAACCCTCATGAATCCTGCAACATATGTAGACTCATTACGAGCACTCCAAAGGAGGTATGGTCACCCGGCATTAGTCTCCGAAGCCTGTGTAAACGGGTTACTGAAACTCCCAAATGTTAAGGTAGGTGATTTCACCTCGTTAGAAACGTTCTTCAATGAACTCCGCGGAGCCGTGACAAGCTTGAGACAAGCCGGGTATGACGCCGACTTAGCTGCCCCCACAGTAGTGCGCCAGTTACGAGATAAGTTACCGGAACAACTCAGAACGAAGTGGGGTGCCCGCGTCCGAAAACTAAATCGCGCACCGACCCTAATCGACCCCGACACGTGGTTAGACGGCGAAGTCATGGCGGTCCTTCTTGGAAACCGTTCTTCCATTTTCGAGCCAGACAGTCAACCAATCAAGAGTAGCGGTCGACAAAGGTACGTAAAGGCAAGGGAGCGACCTCCCACCGTACTCTACACATCAAACATCTCGAGCGAAGCGCAACCGAAACCAGACACTTCGTCTCCTGCATGCTGCGTTTGTGGCGAAGCGCATCCGATCGCGCGTTGCCAAAGCTTTAAGTCAATTACCATAGAGCAACGCGTCGAACATGTTAGGCGAAACAAGCGATGCTTTAAATGCCTAGCCCCTGGGCACTTCGCCAAAGATTGCAGGCAAAAAACAATTTGTGGGCTCAATGGATGTAGAGGTCGCCACAACATTCTCCTCCATGGCGCTGCACAACGTCCAAATCAGAACATAACAAATTCTTCCTCTAGCGCCCGTCAAGGTACCGAAGAAAACGAAACAGCTTACGTCGGTACAACCTTGCAGCACCTAATCCCAGTCCTTTTATCGGTGGTTCCAATTGTTATTCGGGCCAACGGTAAGGGTCTGGATACCTACGCGCTTCTCGATCCAGGGAGCGAGGTATCCATAATCCTACAAAGTACCGCCGATTCTTTGGGACTGCGAGGTCCGCGGGGTCCATTACGTTTGGGGTCTTACCATGGACAAGACCCTACGTTCATGAGCTCGCTAGTTGACTTTGAAGTAGCTAGCCGCGACAGCAAAACCAAGATGTCCGTTGTTGGTGCGGTAACTGTGCCCATTTTAAACAACAGCCTTCGGTCCATCGACTGGCCTAAGGAAAAGAAGCGCTGGCCACACCTCTGTAACCTACCAATGGCCCCCCTCGACACGTCAAAGGTTACAGTCTTGCTTGGAGGCGAATTAGACGACGCGCACGACCAGTTAAAGGTTATTAAAGCACCTAAAGGAGTTATTGCTCCTCGGGCTGTATTGACGCCCTTCGGATGGTGTGCCACGGGTAAGCTCCCAGATCGAGCCTCGTTCGGTTCATTCCGACGAGTGAATATAATTCGTCAACCGGCCTACGACGAAATTAATGACTTAGTAAAACAGTTCTGGCAAACCGACTCAATCGGTGTTAAGGCGTTCAACCCTGTCAAATCGCGAGAAGACGAAAGAGCCCTCGCTATTATGGAAAAGACCACTCGCAACGTTGGTCATCGGTAGGAGTGCGGACTCCTTTGGAAAGAAGACAAACCACAATTTACCGGACAACCGCTCAATAGCGCTTCGACGTTTCTTTGCCCTCGAACGCAAACTCCTAAAGAATCCCGAGTTAGCCAAACGGTATGAACAGACTATTAACGAATATGTCCTGCTCAGGCACGCCAGAAAACTAGCTCCGGAAGAAGCACAAGTTTCGTCTGGCAAAACTTGGTACCTGCCGCACCACGCCGTAACAAACCCAAATAAGCCTGACAAGGTTCGCGTGGTATTCGACGCCTCCGTCACTCACGGAGATTATTCTCTCAACGGAGCGTTGCTCAAGGGTCCCGATATGTTGACTAGTTTGTTGGGCGTTCTCCTACGTTTTCGACGCAACCGAATCCCATTGTCAGCAGACATAGAGAAAATGTATCACCAAGTTCTCGTCAAACAGGACGACCAAACGGCTTTTCGGTTTCTGTGGAGAAGTCAGAACAGCAACCTAGCTCCGCACACGTACCAAATGCTGGTTCACGTTTTTGGTGCGATATCTTCGCCGTCCATTTGTTTATATGTTCTCCACGGAACCGCAAAAGACAATGAATCAAAATTCCCGTGTGTTGCTAACAAAGTTATCGAAAACTTTTATGTCGATAACTTTCTAGACTCCGTCGACACCGAAGAAGAAGCTACTACGGTTGCTCATCAGCTGATGAGCTTGCTTAAGCTTGGCGGTTTCAGATTAACGAAGTGGATAACATCGTCTCGAGAAGTTTTAAGCTCAATTCCCCCATCAGAAAGAAGTTCTTCGGAATTAAACATGGATCTGGAGCGACTACCGTGTGAGCGAACTCTTGGCTTGCTCTGGGACTGCGAATCCGACGCGTTCGTATTCAAGATTATGCGTCCCGCCTAAGTAACCTCTAAGAGACAAGTGCTCCGTCACGTCGCCTCCATTTTTGATCCACTGGGTTTCTTAAGCCCACTGGTATTTTCGGCCAAAATCTTGTTGCAAGACATATGGAAAGGAGGCTACGATTGGGACGAATCCCTCCCGCGAGATATCTAAACAAGATGGAATGACTGGGCCGGCGAGTTAAAATTGCTAGAGCAACTCCGTCTGCCACGATGCCTCAACTTTCCTCACCAGCCAGTTAAATCGGAACTGCATGTATTTTGCAACGCCTCGCAACTGGGTTTTGGCGCCGTTGCCTACCTTAGGCATGAGTACACAGACGATCAAATCAGCATACATTTTGTGATGTCGAAAACTCGGGTAGCCCCACTAAAGCCCATTTCCATACCAAGGCTCGAACTACAAGCTGCAGTCGTTGGCCTTAGACTTGCCTTGTCTTGCTGCGACGAGCTTCGGCTACAGATGAGTCAAGTCATCTTTTGGACCGATTCAACTACCGTACTGCAATGGATCAATTCGTCCACCTGCAAATTCCAGACCTTTGTGAACAATCGGATTGGGGAGATTCTGGAGGCAAGCAGCTGCAGCCAATGGCGTCACGTAGCAGGGAAAGACAACCCCGCAGACGACTGTTCACGTGGCTTAAACCCGAGACAATTGACAATAAGCCACCGATGGTTCCAGGGCCCGAAATTCTTGAAGACACCCAGTTCCTCGCACTAGACCCCACCGGTTGACGAGCCGGCAAATGACGACCCCGAAGTGGTACGAACGGCATGGACGGGAACCCTCAAGGTCTGTGAGAATTTCCTAAGTGACCTCATGGCCAGAACCTATACGCTTCTCCGGTTGCAGAGAGTGACTGCTCTAATAATTAAGTTTGGAAAACGCTGTCGAGGCACTAAGCTTACACTCAACATTACGGCCACCGAACTAGAAGAGGCTCTCAGTGTCTGTATCGTATATGCCAAGAGGAAAGTTTCTCGGACGACATTGAAGCCAGCAAAATGGGACGGCCTCTCCCAAAAAAATCGCGTCTCACACACCTCACTCCGTTTCTCGATGATCACGGTATCTTTCGTGTAGGTGGTGGATTGGAGCACTCCACTTTAAGTTACGAGGCTCGTCACCCTATCGTACTGCCTGCCTACCATCGTATAACGGACCTTGTTATAGAAAACGCTCATCGAGAAGTTGTTCATTCGTCAACAGATAGAACGCTCCATCGAACGCGAGATCGCTACTGGATCCTGCGAGGCCGAGCAGCGGTGAAGAGAGTAGTATGGAAGTGCTCTGTTTGTAAAAGACGCAACGCTAAACCCGCGATACCAATGATGGCCCCTCTGCCCGCTTGCAGAGTAAAGCCTTCAAGTTCCCCGTTCTCCTTCACAGGAATCGACTATTTCGGGCCTCTCTTCGTACCTGTCCGCAGAAGTTCAGAAAAACGCTGGGTGTGTCTTTACACCTGCTTAACGACACGCGCTGTTCATTTGGAAATAGCGCGAACCTTAGACACCGACTATTTCCTCATGAGTTTTCGGCGTTTTGTAGCAAGAAGAGGTGTTCCAGCCGTTTGCTACAGCGACAATGGTACCAATCTTGTATCAGGATGTCAAGAATTGAAGAAAGGCATCGAAGCCTTAAATACCACTAAGATAGCAGACGCCATGGCTGTCAAGAAAATCGAGTGGCACTTCTCTCCGCCGTCCGCTCCTCATTTCGGTGGTGCGTGGGAACGCTTAATTCAATCCGAAAAATCGGCGCTGAAGAAAGTGCTTGGAACTCGAAGCGTCAACGAAGAGATTTTGCACACTGTGCTGGTTGAAGTAGAAGCGCTATTAAACGGCAGGCCCCTTATTCATCTGAGTGTCAACCCTACTGATCCAGAACCCCTCACCCCTAATCATTTCTTACTAGGTAGAGCGCATCCTAATCTTCCACCCGACATCATAAGCCCGGCCGAAGAATGTTCCCAAAAAAGGTGGAGAGCTGCTCAAGCCACAGTGAATCACTTTTGGGCTAGATGGATGCGAGAATACCTTCCCTACTTAATAGAGAGAAGAAAGTGGTCACGACCCAATCGGAACATCCAAGTGGACGACGTCGTCTTAATAGCGGACAACCAGACACCGCGTGGATACTTCTCCTGTCGGCAGAGTTACCAAGACGCTACCTGGACCCGATGGGATAGTGAGAGCTGCAGTCGTGAAAACCAAATCCGGTGAACTTACACGACCTGTAGTTAAACTGTGCATTCTTGAAACAAATCCAGAGGTTTAGCTGCAGCTAAACCTGGGCCGGCTATGTCGCGGATGGAAACCGCGCGGGACACATGTTTAAACTTCCCGCGGTCCACTGTGACGTAACGGCCAATGGAGACAACGGTCGCCCCCGTAGAGCCTGGGTTCGGGGCGAACGCTTTTTTTCGTTGTTGGCTGAACAGGCAGAGTGAATGAATGTTAACCTTTTTGGCTCTCGTTTTTTGGTGTATTTCATTTAGTTAAAGTCAATAAATTACTCTATTAAAAGGTATAGTTCCCTGTCATCGTAAGTGAATTGTATCGGTGACAACAGTAATTCATGAATTAGGAAAGTAATACATGAATTAAGTCAATAATTCATGACGTAAGTCAGTAATTCATTAATTAAGTCAGTAATTCAAGAATTAAGTCAGAAAATCATCAACTAAGTCAGTAAATATTTAATTATTCAAATATTATTATTTAAATATTTAATTAAGTCAGTAATTCATGATTAAGTCAGTAATTCATGATTAAGTCAGTAATACATGAATTTAGTCAGTAATTCATTATTTAAGTCAGTAATTCATGAATTAAGTCAGTAATTCATGAATTAAGTCAGTAATTCATGAATTAAGTCAGTAATTCATTAATTTAGTCAGTAATTCATTAATTAAGTCAGTGTTTCATTAATTAAGTCCGTAATTAATAAATTAAGTCCATAATTCATGAACTAAGTCAGTAATTCATAAATTAAGTCAATAATTCATGAATTAAGTCAGAAAATCATCAACTAAGTCAGTAATATTTAATTATTCAAATATTATTATTTAAATATTTAATTAAGTCAGTAATTCATGGTTAAGTCAGTAATTCATGATTAAGTCAGTAATACATGAATTTAGTCAGTAATTCATTATTTAAGTCAGTAACTCATGAATTAAGTCAGTAATTCATGAATTAAGTCAGTAATTCATGAATTAAGTCAGTAATTCATGAATTAAGTCAGTAATTCATTAATTTAGTCAGTAATTCATTAATTAAGTCAGTAATTCATAAATTAAGTCAATAATTCATGAATTAAGTCAGAAAATCATCAACTAAGTCAGTAATATTTAATTATTCAAATATTATTATTTAAATATTTAATTAAGTCAGTAATTCATGATGATTAAGTCAGTAATTCATGATTAAGTCAGTAATTAATGAATTTAGTCAGTAATTCATGAATTAAGTCAGTAATTCATGAATTAAGTCAGTAATTCATTATTTAAGTCAGTAATTCATGAATTAAGTCAGTAATTCATGAATTAAGTCAGTGTTTCATTAATTAAGTCCGTAATTAATAAATTAAGTGCATAATTCATGAACTAAGTCAGTAATTCATTAATTAAGTCAATAATTCATGAATTAAGTCAGGAAATCATGAATTAAGTCAGTAATTCATATAATTAAGGCAGTATTTCCTGAATTAAGTCAATAATTTATTAATTAAGTAATTAAGTCATGAATTAAGTCAGTAATTCATGAATTAAGTCAGAAATTCATAAATTAATTCAGTTATTCTTGAATTAAGTCAGTAATTCATGAATTAAGTCAGTAGTTCATTAATTTAGTCAGTAATACATTATTTAAGTCAGTTATTCAATATTTAAGTCAGTAAATCATTGATTAAGCCATTAATTCATGAATTAAGAAAGTAATTCATGAATTAAGTCAATAATTCACGAATTAAGTCAGTAATTCATGAATTAAGTCAGTAATTCATAAATTAAGTCAGAAATTCATGAATTAAGTCAGTAATTCATGAATTAAGTCAGTAATTCATTAATTAAGTCAGTAATTCATGAATTAAGTCAGTAATTCATGAATTAAGTCAGAAGTCGATTAATTAAATCAGAAATTCATTAAATAAGTCAGTTATTCATTAATTAAGTCAGAAATTCATGAATTAAGTCAGTAATTCATTAATTAAGTCAGAAATTCATTAATTAAGTCAGTAAATCATGAATGAAGTCATTAAGTCATGAATTAAGTCAGTAATTCATTAATTAAGTCAGTAATTCATTAGTTAAGTCAGTAATTCATGAATTAAGTCAGTAATTCATTAATTAAGTCAGTAATTCATTAATTAAGTAAGTGTTTCATTAATTAAGTCCGTAATTAATAAATTAAGTCCATAATTCATGCATTAAGTCAGAAAATCATCAACTAAGTCAGTAATATTTAATTATTCAAATATTATTATTTAAATATTTAATTAAGTCAGTAATTCATGGTTAAGTCAGTAATTCATGATTAAGTCAGTAATACATGAATTTAGTCAGTAATTCATTATTTAAGTCAGTAACTCATGAATTAAGTCAGTAATTCATGAATTAAGTCAGTAATTCATGAATTAAGTCAGTAATTCATGAATTAAGTCAGTAATTCATTAATTTAGTCAGTAATTCATTAATTAAGTCAGTAATTCATAAATTAAGTCAATAATTCATGAATTAAGTCAGAAAATCATCAACTAAGTCAGTAATATTTAATTATTCAAATATTATTATTTAAATATTTAATTAAGTCAGTAATTCATGATGATTAAGTCAGTAATTCATGATTAAGTCAGTAATTAATGAATTTAGTCAGTAATTCATGAATTAAGTCAGTAATTCATGAATTAAGTCAGTAATTCATTATTTAAGTCAGTAATTCATGAATTAAGTCAGTAATTCATGAATTAAGTCAGTAATTCATTAATTTATTCAGTAATTCATTAATTAAGTCAGTGTTTCATTAATTAAGTCTGTAATTAATAAATTAAGTGCATAATTCATGAACTAAGTCAGTAATTCATTAATTAAGTCAATAATTCATGAATTAAGTCAGGAAATCATGAATTAAGTCAGTAATTCATATAATTAAGGCAGTATTTCATGAATTAAGTCAATAATTTATTCATTAAGTCATTAAGTCATGAATTAAGTCAGTAATTCATGAATTAAGTCAGAAATTCATAAATTAAGTCAGTAACTCATTAATTAAATCAGTAATTCAGTAAATAAGTCATTAATTCGTTAATTAAGTCAGAAATTCATGAATTAATTCAGTTATTCTTGAATTAAGTCAGTAATTCATGAATTTAGTCAGTAGTTCATTAATTTAGTCAGTAATACATTATTTAAGTCAGTTATTCAATATTTAAGTCAGTAAATCATTGATTAAGTCAGTAATTCATGAATTAAGAAAGTAATTCATGAATTAAGTCAATAATTCATGAATTAAGTCAGTAATTCATGAATTAAGTCAGTAATTCATTAATTAAGTCAGTAATTCATGAATTAAGTCAGTAATTCATGAATTAAGTCAGTAATTCATGAATTAAGTCAGAAGTCGATTAATTAAATCAGAAATTCATTAAATAAGTCAGTTATTCATTAATTAAGTCAGAAATTCATGAATTAAGTCAGTAATTCATTAATTAAGTCAGAAATTCATTAATTAAGTCAGTAATTCATGAATGAAGTCATTAAGTCATGAATTAAGTCAGTAATTCATTAATTAAGTCAGTAATTCATTAGTTAAGTCAGTAATTCATGAATTAAGTCAGTAATTCATTAATTTAGTCAGTAATTCATTAATTAAGTCAGTGTTTCATTAATTATGTCCGTAATTAATAAATTAAGTCCATAATTCATGAACTAAGTCAGTAATTCATTAATTAAGTCAATAATTCATGAATTAAGTCAGAAAATCATCAACTAAGTCAGTAATATTTAATTATTCAAATATTATTATTTAAATATTTAATTAAGTCAGTGTAATGACTTGTGTTTCAGTATTTAATATGACCCTTGTACCTGAGTGATACCAACATTGCCAATCGCGGTACCTGACCTTGGAGCGGGATTGCGAATGAAGAATAACAAGTGGAGGGAGCAAAAGAGAAAGGAAGTCCAACATAGCGTGTGAATTAACTCATGATTAATTCATGATTAAGTCAGTAATTCATTAATTAAGTCAATAATTCATGAATTAAGTCAGAAATTCATTAACTAAGTCAGTAGTTCATGAATTAAGTCATTAAGTCATGAATTAAGTCAGTATATCATTAATTAAGTCAGTAATTCATTAGTTAAGTCAGTAATTCCTGAATTAAGTCAGGAAATCATGAATTAAGTCAGGAAAACATGAACTAAGTCTGTAATTCATGAATCAAGTCAGTAATTCATATAACAAAGACAGTAGTTCAAGAATTAAGTCAGAAAATCATCAACTAAGTCAGTAAATATTTAATTATTCAAATATTTTTATTTAAATAAGTCAGTAATTCATGATTAAGTCAGTAATTCATGATTAAGTCAGTAATACATGAATTTAGTCAGTAATTCATGATTAAGTCAGTAATTCATGAATTAAGTCAGTAACTCATGAATTAAGTCAGTAATTCATTATTAAAGTCAGTAATTCATGAATTAAGTCAGTAATTCATTAATTAAGTCAATAATTCATGAATTAAGTCAGGAAATCATGAATTAAGCCAGTAATTCATGAATTAAGTCAGTATTTCATATAATTAAAACAGTATTTCAGGAATTTAGTCAATAAATCATGAATTAAATCAGTAATTCATGAATTAAGTCAGTATTTCATGAATTAAGTCAATAATTCATGTATTAAGTCAGTAATTCATGAATTAAGTCAGTAGTTCATGAATTAAGTCAGTAATTCATGAATTAAGTCAGTAATTCATGAATTAAGTCAGTAATTCATGAATTAAGTTATTAAGTCATGAATTAAGTCAGTAATTCATTAATTAAGTCAGTAATTCATTAGTTAAGTCAGTAATTCATGAATTAAGTCAGAAAATAATCAATTAAGTCAGTAATTATTTAATTAAGTCAGTAATTATTTAATTAAGTCAGTAATAAATTATTTCAGTAAATCATGAATTAAGTCAGGAAAACATGAATTAAGTCAGTAATTCATGAATCAAGTCAGTAATTCATATAACTAAGACAGTAATTCATGAATTAAGTCAGTAATTCATTAATTAGGTGAGTAATTCATTAATTAAGTCAGTAATTCATGAACTAAGACAGTAATTCATGAATTAATATAGTAATTCAGGAATTAAGTCAATAATTCATGACTTACGTCAGTAATTCATGAATTGTCAGTAATTCAGTAACGTCAGTAACGTCAGTAACGTCAGTAATTCATGAACATGAATTAAGTCAGTAACTCATGAATCAAGTCAGTAATTCATATAACTAAGACAGTAATTCAAGAATTAAGTCAGAAAATCCATCAACTAAGTCAGTAAATATTCAATTATTCAAATATTATTATTTAGATATTTAAATAAGTCAGTAATTCATGATTAAGTCAGTAATTCATGATTAAGTCAGTAATACATGAATTTAGTCAGTAGTTCATGATTAAGTCGGTAATTCATGATTAAGTCAGTAATACATGAATTTAGTCAGTAATTCATGAATTAAGTCAGTAACTCTTAAATTAAGTCAGTAATTCATTATTTAAGTCAGTAATTCATGAATTAAGTCAGTAATTCATGAATTAAGTCAGTAATTAATTAATTTAGTCAGTAATTCATTAATTAAGTCAGTGTTTCATTAATTAAGTCCGTAATTAATAAATTAAGTCCATAATTCATGAACTAAGTCAGTAATTCATTAATTAAGTCAATAATTCATGAATTAAGTCAGGAAATCATGAATTAAGTCAGTAATTCATGAATTAAGTCAGTATTTCATTGACGTGAATTTCTTATAAAGTATGGGAATAAAATGAGGCCTGCGTTGTGTGTTGAGGTTTGGGGTAAGGGCCTTGTCCAACTTGATACAATCACTAGAAACAGAGGTCTTGTAAAATCGTCAGAATTTATTAAAAAGAAACGTTGCTACAAACTATAGCTAGTCACATGGGAATCGGCGAGAGTGCGAGAACAGGAAAAACGGCAGGGCTACCAACCCCTTGCACCCTTGGTCCAGAAAGATGCAAGAGGGTACAAAATGGGGGGGAAAAGCAAATGATACAAGAAAGCAGTCAAATTCACAACATTCATATAATTAAGACAGTATTTCATAAAATAAGTCAATAATTCATGAATTAAATCAGTAATTCATGAATTAAGTCAGTATTTCATGAATTAAGTCAATAATTCATGAATTAAGTCAGTAATTCATGAATTAAGTCAGTAATTCATGAATTAAGTCAGTACATCATGAATTAAGTCAGTAATTCATGAATTAAGTCAGTAATTCATGAATTAAGTCAGTAATTCATGAATTAAGTCAGTAATTCATGAATTAAGTTATTAAGTCATGAATTAAGTCAGTAATTCATTAATTAAGTCAGTAATTCAAGAATTAAGTCAGAAAATCATCAACTAAGTCAGTAAATATTTAATTATTCAAATTTTATTATTTAATTATTTAATTAGGTCAGTAATTCATGATTAAGTCAGTAATACATGAATTTAGTCAGTAATTCATGAATTAAGTCAGTAACTCATGAATTAAGTCAGTAATTCATGAATTAAGTCAGTAATTCATTTATTTAGTCAGGAAAACATGAATTAAGTCAGTAATTCATGAATCAAGTCAGTAATTCATATAACTAAGACAGTAATTCAAGAATTAAGTCAGAAAATCCATCAACTAAGTCAGTAAATATTTAATTATTCAAATATTATTATTTAGATATTTAAATAAGTCAGTAATTCATGATTAAGTCAGTAATTCATGATTAAGTCAGTAATACATGAATTTAGTCAGTAATTCATGATTAAGTCGGTAATTCATGATTAAGTCAGTAATACGTGAATTTAGTCAGTAATTCATGAATTAAGTCAGTAACTCATAAATTAAGTCAGTAATTCATTATTTAAGTCAGTAATTCATGAATTAAGTCAGTAATTCATGAATTAAGTCAGTAATTAATTAATTTAGTCAGTAATTCATTAATTAAGTCAGTGTTTCATTAATTAAGTCCGTAATTAATAAATTAAGTCCATAATTCATGAACTAAGTCAGTAATTCATTAATTAAGTCAATAATTCATGAATTAAGTCAGGAAATCATGAATTAAGTCAGTAATTCATGAATTAAGTCAGTATTTCATTGACGTGAATTTCTTATAAAGTATGGGAATAAAATGAGGCCTGTGTTGTGTGTTGAGGTTTGGGGTAAGGGCCTTGTCCAACTTGATACAATCACTAGAAACAGAGGTCTTGTAAAATCGTCAGAATTTATTAAAAAGAAACGTTGCTACAAACTATAGCTAGTCACATGGGAATCGGCGAGAGTGCGAGAACAGGAAAAACGGCAGGGCTACCAACCCCTTGCACCCTTGGTCCAGAAAGATGCAAGAGGGTACAAAATGGGGGGGAAAAGCAAATGATACAAGAAAGCAGTCAAATTCACAACATTCATATAATTAAGACAGTATTTCATGAATTAAGTCAATAATTCATGAATTAAATCAGTAATTCATGAATTAAGTCAGTATTTCATGAATTAAGTCAATAATTCATGAATTAAGTCAGTAATTCATGAATTAAGTCAGTAATTCATGAATTAAGTCAGTAATTCATGAATTAAGTCAGTAATTCATGAATTAAGTCAGTAATTCATGAATTAAGTTATTAAGTCATGAAATAAGTCAGTAATTCATTAATTAAGTCAGTAATTCAAGAATTAAGTCAGAAAATCATCAACTAAGTCAGTAAATATTTAATTATTCAAATATTATTATTTAAATATTTAATTAAGTCAGTAATTCATGATTAAGTCAGTAATACATGAATTTAGTCAGTAATTCATGAATTAAGTCAGTAACTCATGAATTAAGTCAGTAATTCATTATTTAAGTCAGTAATTCATGAATTAAGTCAGTAATTAATTACGTTAGTCAGTAATTCATTAATTAAGTCAGTGTTTCATTAATTAAGTCCGTAATTAATAAATTAAGTCCATAATTCATGAACTAAGTCAGTAATTCATTAATTAAGTCAGTAATTCATTAGTTAAGTCAGTAATTCATGAATTAAGTCAGAAAATCATCAATTAAGTCAGTAATTATTTAATTAAGTCAGTAATAAATTAATTAAGTCAGGAAATCATGAATTAAGTCAGGAAAACATGAATTAAGTCAGTAATTCATGAATCAAGTCAGTAATTCATATAACTAAGACAGTTATTCATGAATTAAGTCAGTAATTCATTAATTAGGTGAGTAATTCATTAATTAAGTCAGTAATTCATGAACTAAGACAGTAATTCTTGAATTAAGATAGTAATTCAGGAATTAAGTCAATAATTCATGACTTACGTCAGTAATTCGTGAATTAAGTCAGTAATTCATGAATTAAGTCAGTAATACATGAATTTAGTCAGTAATTCATGATTAAGTCGGTAATTCATGATTAAGTCAGAAATACATGAATTTAGTCAGTAATTCATGAATTAAGTCAGTAACTCATGAATTAAGTCAGTAATTCATTATTTAAGTCAGTAATTCATGAATTAAGTCAGTAATTCATGAATTAAGTCAGTAATTCATGAATTAAGTCAGTAATTAATTAATTTAGTCAGTAATTCATTAATTAAGTCAGTGTTTCATTAATTAAGTCCGTAATTAATAAATTAAGTCCATAATTCATGAACTAAGTCAGTAATTCATTAATTAAGTCAGTAATTCATTAGATAAGTCAGTAATTCATGAATTTAGTCAGAAAATCATCAATTAAGTCAGTAATTATTTAATTAAGTCATTAATAAATTAATTAAGTCAGGAAATCATGAATTAAGTCAGGAAAACATGAATTAAGTCAGTAATTCATGAATCAAGTCAGTAATTCATATAACTAAGACAGTTATTCATGAATTAAGTCAGTAATCATTAATTAGGTGAGTAATTCATTAATTAAGTCAGTAATTCATGAACTAAGACAGTAATTCTTGAATTAAGATAGTAATTCAGGAATTAAGTCAATAATTCATGACTTACGTCAGTAATTCGTGAATTAAGTCAGTAATTCATTATTTAAGTCAGTAATTCATGAATTAAGTCAGTAATACATGAATTTAGTCAGTAATTCATGATTAAGTCGGTAATTCATGATTAAGTCAGTAATACATGAATTTAGTCAGTAATTCATGAATTAAGTCAGTAACTCATGAATTAAGTCAGTAATTCATTATTTAAGTCAGTAATTCATGAATTAAGTCAGTAATTAATTAATTTAGTCAGTAATTCATTAATTAAGTCAGTGTTTCATTAATTAAGTCCGTAATTAATATATTAAGTCCATAATTCATGAACTAAGTCAGTAATTCATTAATTAAGTCAGTAATTCATTAGTTTAGTCAGTAATTCATGAATTAAGTCAGAAAATCATCAATTAAGTCAGTAATTATTTAATTAAGTCAGTAATTATTTAATTAAGTCAGTAATAAATTAATTAAGTCAGGAAATCATGAATTAAGTCAGGAAAACATGAATTAAGTCAGTAACTCATGAATCAAGTCAGTAATTCATATAACTAAGACAGTTATTCATGAATTAAGTCAGTAATTCATTTATTAGGTGAGTAATTCATTAATTAAGTCAGTAATTCATGAACTAAGACAGTAATTCTTGAATTAAGATAGTAATTCAGGAATTAAGTCAATAATTCATGACTTACGTCAGTAATTCATGAATTAAGTCAGTAATTCATTTATTAAGTCAGGAAAACATGAATTAAGTCAGTAATTCATGAATCAAGTCAGTAATTCATATAACTAAGACAGTAATTCAAGAAATAAGTCAGAAAATCCATCAACTAAGTCAGTAAATATTTAATTATTCAAATATTATTATTTAGATATTTAAATAAGTCAGTAATTCATGATTAAGTCAGTAATTCATGATTAAGTCAGTAATACATGAATTTAGTCAGTAATTCATGATTAAGTCGGTAATTCATGATTAAGTCAGTAATACATGAATTTAGTCAGTAATTCATGAATTAAGTCAGTAACTCATAAATTAAGTCAGTAATTCATTATTTAAGTCAGTAATTCATGAATTAAGTCAGTAATTCATGAATTAAGTCAGTATTTCATTGACGTGAATTTCTTATAAAGTATGGGAATAAAATGAGGCCTGCGTTGTGTGTTGAGGTTTGGGGTAAGGGCCTTGTCCTACTTGATACAATCACTAGAAACAGAGGTCTTGTAAAATCGTCAGAATTTATTAAAAAGAAACGTTGCTACAAACTATAGCTGGTCACATGGGAATCGGCGAGAGTGCGAGAACAGGAAAAACGGCAGGGCTACCAACCCCTTGCACCCTTGGTCCAGAAAGATGCAAGAGGGTACAAAATGGGGGGGAAAAGCAAATGATACAAGAAAGCAGTCAAATTCACAACATTCATATAATTAAGACAGTATTTCATGAACTAAGTCAATAATTCATGAATTAAATCAGTAATTCATGAATTAAGTCAGTATTTCATGAATTAAGTCAATAATTCATGAATTAAGTCAGTAATTCATGAATTAAGTCAGTAATTCATGAATTAAGTCAGTAATTCATGAATTAAGGCAGTAATTCATGAATTAAGTTACTAAGTCATGAATTAAGTCAGTAATTCATTAATTAAGTCAGTAATTCAAGAATTAAGTCAGAAAATCATCAACTAAGTCAGTAAATATTTAATTATTCAAATATTATTATTTAAATATTTAATTAAGTCAGTAATTCATGATTAAGTCAGTAATACATGAATTTAGTCAGTAATTCATGAATTAAGTCAGTAACTCATGAATTAAGTCAGTAATTCATTATTTAAGTCAGTAATTCATGAATTAAGTCAGTAATTAATTACGTTAGTCAGTAATTCATTAATTAAGTCAGTGTTTCATTAATTAAGTCCGTAATTAATAAATTAAGTCCATAATTCATGAACTAAGTCAGTAATTAATTAATTAAGTCAGTAATTCATTAGTTAAGTCAGTAATTCATGAATTAAGTCAGAAAATCATCAATTAAGTCAGTAATTATTTAATTAAGTCAGTAATAAATTAATTAAGTCAATAATTCATGACTTAGGTTAGTAATTAATGAATTAAGTGATTAATTCATTTGTTAAGTCAGTAATTCATTAATTAAGTCATTAAGTCATGAATTAAGTCAGTAATTCATTAATTAAGTCAGTAATTCAAGAATTAAATCAGAAAATCATCAACTAAGTCAGAAAATCATCAACTAAGTCAGTAAATATTTAATTATTCAAATATTATTATTTAAATATTTAATTAAGTCAGTAATTTATGATTAAGTTAGTAATTCATGATTACGTCAGTAATTCATGAATTTAGTCAGTAATTCATGAATTAAGTCAGTAACTCATGAATTAAGTCAGTAATTCATTATTTAAGTCAGTAATTCATGAATTAAGTCAGAAAATCATCAATTAAGTCAATAATTCATTATTTAAGTCAGTATTTCATGAATTAAGTCAGTAATTCATTAATTAAGTCAGTAATTAATTAATTTAGTCAGTAATTCATTAATTAAGTCAGTGTTTCATTAATTAAGTCAATATTTCATGAACTAAATCAGTAATTCATGAATTAAGTCAGTATTTCATGAATTAAGACAGTAGTTTATTAATTTACTCAGTAATTCATTAATTATCTCAGTAATTCATGAATTAAGTCAGTAATTCATTAATTAAGTCAGTAGTTCATGAGCTTTTTTTGGTTAAATTTATGTTGGCGTATAGGCATAAGCCTGTTGCCAAAGTTTATTATTAAAAATGTACATTTAAAACCAGGTAGGGGAAAGGGGTATAACAGAACACTGTCACATTGGTCGGCCTTCGTAAACTGCCAAGCCCTTCACCTTAGAGAGTTAAAGCTCGAAACTTCAAGAGTGGAAAACGCTATAAATTAAAACTTGGGAACAATCTAATATTCGCCTATTTATAAACAGGCTTTTCCTTCGTTGAATATCTTTTTGGCAGTGCTTAGAAAGGTTCCTACATAAGGGTAGGCTCTTGGATAGGTGAGGAACTGTGCTGGAGAGAAGTGGATTAGATTTTTACATAATGATCTGATTAGTTTAGCGCGTGCTTTGTTAAGCCATCGACAATGTATGAAAATGTGCGCTAGACTTCGCTTTTTGTGAGTTGAGCAGGGGCAGCAGGAAAACTCCGCTTTTCCAATTTTCTGGAGATGTTGTAAAGTGGGGTAGTGCTGTGTTCTAGCTCTGATGATCTGGGCTACCATAGCGTGAGCCAGTTTATTAGTGCATATCGGTTTTTCTGAAAGGGATACATTTAGTTGACGAATGTTCAGGGTGAGTAAGGATGATGTCCACTCTTCTTCCCAGAGCGTATGTGTACGTTTGCTTATTGTTTTCACATCCATTGCACTTTTGGGGATATTATCTAGGAAGATCACCTTAGTTAATGAGTGCATTTGCTCTTCGTACGGTCTGTATCTTTTCCTTCTTGCGTTCACACACACACCGGTGGGTAGTTTTGAGTAGAATCTCAAGAGGCATTCTTTTATTTGCAAAGACAAGGGTAATATTCCAGCTTCTGACTCAAGTACTATTTTTTGTATCATTGCTACTGTCTTTGAGCATCTTGCTGCTAGGCCACGCATATGATTTGCCCAAGTTAGCCTTTCGTCCAAGATAAGGCCCAAGTATCGTAATGAGCTTTTTGGCCCGAATTCCTCGTTATTCCATGAGAGGGGGGAGCTGTCTGGTTGGTGTTTTCTGGAGAAGTGGATTAGCTCTGTTTTCTCCCTGCTAAATTGAAGGTTTAGTTGTTTTCTCCATTGTTCGACAGTTGTAATGCAAGACTGTAAGATCCTAACATTCACTTCCTCAGAAGATCCAGTAGTGTATAGCAGTAGGTCATCCGCGAATGCAAGTATCCTGAAACGCTTTTGCTTGAGGAGGGAAATAACTCCGTTTACGTAAACCACGAAAAGTATCGGTGATAAATGGGAACCTTGCGGAACACCCTTAGGAACACGAAAGATTGCACTCTTGCTGTGGCCATTTTCTATGTAAGCTAACCTCTTGCTTAGGAAACTTTCAAGCTATTTGATAATGTATTGGGGTATCCGCATTTGTTGTAACTTTTTAACAAATTTTGTATGATTTACATTTTCGAATGCTCCGCGTATGTCAAGTAGAAGGGCTGAGGTTATTTTTCCCTTGTCAAATCCCTTCAGCACGGCAGTACTCAATTCTAGAAGGGCATGGGTAGTGGACCTTTTTTTCCGGAAACCCCACTGACTGTCGGCCAAGTTTCCTTCTGATTCCAGGAAATTTGTGAGTTTTATCACAATTAGTTTTTCAAGAAGTTTTCCTAGAGTGGAGAGCAAGGCAATTGGTCTGAAGCTCCTGTGGTTGGTGTAGCTCGGTTTCATTGGTTTCGGGATTGCCAGTACTTTCGCTAATTTCCACTGACTGGGAAAGTAAGCCAACTTAATCGAGGCATTGAAGATCAATTTCACCGGAATTTTTATTGCTGGCCAGACATTTTTTAGGACTAACGCTTGAATTCCATCGCAGCCAGGTGCTTTTTCTGACGGAATTTCTTTTAAGGCGCAGTGTATTTCTTCCATAGTTAGTAGGGGAGGTGAGCTCCGGTGAAAGTGCGTTCGAGTCCGCCTATGGCAGAGGGCGTTTCCTGGGGTGGATAAGTTGGGTATCTCACCTTCTAGCATATTTTCGCCAAGGTAATTAAGTTTTGTTTGTTCGGATTCGAAAGGCTGAGCGTTTTCGTCACGGAGAAGTTCTAAAAGTGCTGGAGAAGGGGTATTTTTGAATTTTTTATTTAACGCCCAAATGTATTTCGGGTTTGGCGGTTTGGCAATATTCTTCCAGTGTTTCGATTTATTTTCCCTGCATTTTGTACGGTAGTAGTTTCTAGCGTCCTTCCAGATTTGCTCGTCCTTAGTTAACCTTGTCTCCCGGAATGTTTTGAGGGCTATGGCCGCCGACTTTCGAAGTTGTCGGAGTTCTTTTGTAAACCAAATGTTCTTCCTCGAATCTAACTTCTTTTTAGGTACGTATTTTTCCATGTTCTTTTTTATTTACTCGGTTAGGAGCTCCACTGCTCTTTCAATGTTCTCTTGACTGTTCAGTACCGTGAAGACAAGTGCATCTTTCGCTAGTTCTATAGCCAAGTCCCTGTTGAGCTCTTTCTGTCGCGGACCAGTTCCGCGAGATTCTGGGACATACGTCAACGGTTCCGGGAAATACGTCGACGGTACGTTGTGAGTTGGGCGAGGGCAGGGTTGACGAGGGACAAAGGAGGAGCGGAGGGGAGACGCTCGAGAGACATCGGAGAGAGTGAATGGATAACTTTGTAATCGGTTTTTTTTCTATGTTGTTATTACATTTAATCGGAACATCGAAACTCGTCTCCCTGTCACTAATTCGTTATATCGGTGACATTATTGGTGCATCGACCGGGAAACTAGTCCCGTTTCCTGTTTCCCATTCGTTATTTCGTCATTTCGTCAACTTCGTCAAACCATAGAAATGGCTACAGCTTCATTCCAAAACGTTGATCGTGCTATCTGTGAACTTGAAGCCGACAGTGATCTAGACGATCAATTCGACTTAAATGATCCTGCAACCGTCAAGAGGTTACGTACGGCCTCTAAACGACGCTTAATGGACCTTATCGGCCGAATTTCGCCCTTGATCAGTGATAGAGGCAGTCGTACAGCCTTAAAGCTTTTAAGAAACCAGCTCGCTACCAATTTAAGTGAATGTTCGGAGTTGAACAAGAAATACGTGGAAATTGGTGGCTCTTCGGAATCCACGGCCGATCGATATTATTCGGCATTGGATATAATGGTTTCTGACAGTTTCAAGTCTATTGACGACTATCTGAAGATACGTGCTGATGATCCAGCCTCTTCCATCGCCAGTCGTTATGCGTCGTCCCTAGTCTCTGATACATCAAAAGTTTCCTCAGCCGATCAAACATCGCAAGTCGCTGTTCGTCATCATGACTCACCACCCCATTCGGAGAGCGCCGAGCTCCGCCTTCGCCAACTTCGTACAGCGATAGCAGACGAGGCGCATCAAAGACAGCTTATACTAAAAGCCCAAGAAACCTTGGAGGACGTGGTGCACATGATGAACGCAAACCGGCAAGATCATGAGCAGCGACGCCAATTGGAACAGCCTCAAGTGAAATATGAGCCTCGTCACAATCCGATGTGGACCGCCTCGACTCAGGTAGTCGCGGCGCCTTTAGAATCCGGAAGGTCTCCAACATCGTCGCCCGATGCGTGGATCTATACCGCAAATGCAAACGATACATCCCATATGAAGGGATTTTCGAATGTAGTAAATCATTTGTCTAAAATCCACATCAAACGGTTTTCGGGAGATCCTCGAGATTGGCCACTGTTCATTGGTCAATTTAAAAGCTTTGTACATGATGCAGTGCCAAGTGCTGCTCAGCGGATGGCATATCTCCGAGAGTTGCTTGCAACAAACGTGAGGAAAAGCATCGCCCAAACCTTAATAAACCCGGCAACGTATATTCAGTCGTTACAAGAATTGCAAAGACGTTACGGTCACCCGTCACTTATTTCCGAAGCCTGCGTCGACGGTTTGCTTAAGCTTCCCAATGTAAAAGAAGGCGATTTCGTTTCATTACAAACCTTCTTTAGCGAACTACGCGGGGCAGTCACCAACCTGAGACAAGCCGGGTATGAAGCCGATTTAGCGGCCCCAACTGTCGTACGTCAACTACGTGATAAACTACCTGAGCACCTTAGAACTAAGTGGGGTGCACGCGTTTTATTCTTAAATCGCGCCCCAACTTTAATCGACTTCGACGCGTGGTTAGACAATGAAGTTATGTCTGTAGTCCTTGGACAACCCTCTACAGTACTCGCACAAACGACACACTCAAGCAAAGCAAACCAACGGAAGAAAGGTGCAAAAGGCTTAGAACAACCTCCCACCGTTCTTGCGACGTCGAACTCTTCCAACGAAACAGCATCACAACCCAACAACTCCCTTCCCGCTTGCAGTATGTGTAATGGGGCACATCATATCGCTCGATGTGAAAAGTTCAAATCTCTTACCGTCAAACAGCGCGCCGAATACGTCAAAGAAAGTAAGTGTTGCTTCCGGTGCCTTACCTCGGGTCACTTTTCCAAAGAATGTAGACGCAAATCGATTTGCGGACTCGATGGTTGTAAAGGTCGCCATCATACTCTGCTTCACGGGGCGTCGAGAGTTTACCAACCTAGTACACCCACTGCCTCCGCTTATAACGTTCTCCCGATTGAAGAAGAAGCTGAAATCACCCATGTGGGAACTACTTCGCAGCAACTTCAACCGGTTATTCTGTCAGTGGTCCCAGTCACTTTAAAAGCAAATGGGAAATCGTTGGATACCTACGCTCTTTTGGATCCAGGAAGTGAAGTCTCTATTATCCTACAGAGTACCGCCGACTTGCTGTGTTTAAAGGGTCCGCAAGGTCCTTTACGACTAGGTTCATATCATGGACGTGATCCAACCTTTATGAGCTCGATAGTCAATTTCGAGGTTGCTAGTCGCGACAACAAAACCAAAATGTTCGTCGTCGGTGCTGTCACTCTTCCGATACTGAACTGCAGTGTTCGGTCCATCAACTGGCCAAAAGAAAAAGAAACTATGGCCACACCTATGCAACCTACCCCTCGTTCCACTCGAAACTTCAAAGGTTACCATTCTGCTTGGGAACGAAGTCGATAACGCACACGACCAAGTTAAAGTCATTAAAGCTCCCAAAGGAACTATCGCCCCACGGGCTGTATTGACACCTTTCGTATGGTGTGCAACAGGCAAGCTCCCTGATCGAACGTCATTCGGTTCAGTCCGTCGTGTAAATCTAATTCGTCAACCAGTTTTCGACGAGATCAACGAATTGGTTAAACAGTTTTGGCAAACTGATGGGATCGGTATCAAAACTTCAAATCCCCCAAAATCTCGAGACGACGAAAGAGCACTTGCCGTTATGGAAGCCACCACGAGAAATGTAGGCAAGCGGTACGAATGTGGCCTTCTCTGGAAAGAGGACCAACCACAGCTACCAGACAACCGCTCAACCGCCTTACGACGTTTCTTTGCTCTAGAACGTAGGTTCTCAAAAGACCGCAAGTTAGCGCACAAGTACAGGCAAATCATCGACGAATATGTTAAGCTCAATCACGCGCGGAAGTTAGAGCTAGAGGAAATCCGAGTTTCGAATGGAAAAACGTGGTATCTGCCGCACCATGCAGTTGTAAATCCGCATAAACCCGATAAACTTCGAGTAGTATTCGACGCTGCTGCAACGCATGGATATTACTCTTTAAACGAAGCATTAATTAAGGGACCTGATATACTAACTAGTTTAATTGGAGTCCTTCTTCGATTTCGCCGAAATTTAGTTCCGTTATCTGCGGATATTGAAAAAATGTACCATCAAGTATTGGTTAAACCGGATGATCAATCGGCCTTTCGTTTTTTCTGGAGACATCCTAACAGTGATTATGCTCCCCATACATACCAGATGCTCGTTCATGTTTTCGGTGCGATATCGTCACCATCCATTTGTCTGTACGCTCTCCACCGTACCGCCGAGGACAACAAATCGAAGTTTCCACGTGTCGCGTCAAAAGTCAAAGAAAATTTCTATGTCGATAACTTTTTGGATTCTGTTGAAACGGAAACTGAAGCAGTTACGATTTCTCATCAACTGATGGAATTGCTGAAACTCGGTGGCTTCAGATTAACCAAATGGGTTTCTTCCTCTCGGCATGTCCTAAATTCCATTCCCCCTTCCGAAAGAAATATCTCGGAGTTGAACATGGATCTAGATCGTTTACCATGCGAAAGAACCCTCGGCCTACTATGGGATTGCGAGTCAGATACCTTCATATTCCGGATCAACCTCCCGAAAGAAGCCACAACAAAGAGACAAGTACTTCGTTGCGTAGCATCCATTTACGACCCCCTTGGTTTTTTAAGCCCGCTAGTTTTCTCTGCAAAAATCTTACTTCAAGACATTTGGAGAGGAGGCTACGACTGGGATGAGTCTCTCCCGTTCGAAATTCAAACTCGATGGAACAACTGGGCCGGCGAGCTGCAATTGTTGGAGCAGCTTCGCCTATCACGTTGCCTCAGACTTCCTCAATCACCAGTCGGATCAGAACTGCACGTATTTTGTGACGCTTCACAATTAGGATTTGGCGCCGTGGCGTATATTAGACACGTTTACGAAAATCGCACCAGTAGCATCCATTTCGTTATGTCAAAGACCCGCGTGGCCCCACTGAAACCTATATCAATTCCCAGGCTCGAATTACAGGGCGCTATTATCGGACTTAGACTCGCCGCATCCTGTTGCAATGAACTTCGTCTTCCCGCAAGTCAAGTTACGCTCTGGACAGACTCCACTACCGTGCTTCAATGGATTAACTCGTCAACGTGTAGATTCCAGGTGTTCGTTAGTCATTGCATTGGAGAAATCTTAGAATCAAGTAACTGCCGTCAATGGCGACATATTGTGGGAAAGGAGAATCCTGCTGACGATTGTTCAAGAGGCTTAACCCCAAAACAATTGCAAATGGACCATCGATGGTTCCAAGGTCCGGCGTTTCTCACAAACACCGATTTATCGTTTAAAGACCAATCGTTCAAAGAACCACCAAAAGAAGACCCCGAAGTAGTACGAACTGCGTGGACGGGAACCTTAAGCGCGTCAGAAAATTCCTTAACTGGTCTAATGGAAAGATCCTCCACCCTTCTTCGGCTACAAAGAGTAATAGCTGCAATGCTCCGTTTCGCAAAACGATGCAAAGGCACTAAGATTGAACCAATTTTATCCTTAAATGAACTCGACGATGCCTTATGCATTTGCATTCGCTTAATACAAAGGGAAAGTTTCCCAGACGACTTCGAAGCCATAAAAAAGACCGACCACTCGCAAAGAGCTCGCGTCTCGTACACCTTACTCCATTTTTCGATGCACACGGCATATTACGAGTAGGTGACCGATTGGAGCATTCTACGCTAAGCTATAATGCTCGTCATCCCATCATACTACCTGCCAAACATCGTGTAACCGATCTTATAATCGAAAACGCCCATCGAGAAGTGGGTCACTCTTCAACAGATAGAACGCTCCATCAAACACGTGATCGTTATTGGATCCTCAGAGGCCGAGCGACAATTAGAAGCGTAATTTGGAGATGTACTATGTGCAAAAAACGCAATGCTAAACCTGCAATGCCTATGATGGCCCCTCTACCCGTTTGCCGAATACAACCTTCTAACCCCCCGTTTTCATACACAGGCATAGATTATTTTGGACCCCTCTTCGTGCCAGTCCGTAGAAGTTCCGAAAAACGGTGGGTGGGCCTCTACACTTGTTTAACCACACGTGCGATCCATATGGAAATAGCGCGCACTCTGGATACCGACTCGTTCCTCATGAGTTTCCGCCGGTTCATAGCACGAAGAGGAACTCCAGCTGTGTGCTATAGTGATAACGGCACCAATCTTGTATCGGGATATCGAGAGTTGAAAGAAGGTATCGAAGCCCTAAATACCTCGAAAATAGCCGACGCTACGGCAACTAAGCAAATTGAATGGCACTTTTCCCCGCCTTCCGCCCCACACTTCGGGGGAGCTTGGGAGCGATTGGTACAATCTGCAAAATCAGCGTTAAAGAAAATACTCGGAACGCGCAGCGTGAATGAAGAAATCTTACATACTGTACTAGTCTAAATCGAAGCATTATTAAACGGGCGACCGTTGACACACTTAAGTGTCAACCCTGAAGACTTAGAACCGCTTACTCCTAACCATTTTCTATTAGGGAGAGCCCACCCCAACCTGCCGCCCGATATTATAAATCCTACTGAAGAAACCTCTAGAAAGAAATGGAGAGCCGCCCAAGCCATCGTAAATCATTTCTGGCAGAGATGGATGAAAGAATATCTCCCGTACTTAATCGAAAGAAAAAAGTGGTCACGCCCCAATCGCAATCTGCAGAAAGACGACGTCGTCCTAATCGCCGACAGAACGCCTCGTGGGAATTGGCCCGTAGGCCGGGTAGTCAAGACGATACCCGGACCAGATGGAATCGTAAGAGCAGCTTTAGTAAAGACAAAATCCGGAGAATTCACACGTCCAGTGGCTAAATTATGTATCCTCGAAACTACAACAGAGGTTTAGAGAAGCTAAACCTGGGCCGGCTATGTCGCGGACCAGTTCCGCGAAATTCTGGGACATACGTCAACGGTTCCGGGAAATACGTCGACGGTACGTTGTGAGTTGGGCGAGGGCAGGGTTGACGAGGGACAAAGGAGGAGCGGAGGGGAGACGCTCTAGAGACATCGGAGAGAGTGAATGGATAACTTTGTAATCGGTTTTTTTCTATGTTGTTATTACATTTAATCGGAACATCGAAACTCGTCTCCCTGTCACTAATTCGTTATATCGGTGACACTTTCCATTCAGCTTTTTCTTATAACCATCTCATGGCTTGAGGGTTATTGTGGTCGTGCCAGCAGTCGTGTTCTAACATTATGGCTGAGTGGTCAGATTCATTGTAGTAAAGAGAGTTATCGATTAGTGACAAGTGAGTTGACGAGGAGGCTAGTGGGGTTGCGAAGGTCAGATCTATTGTTGATGAGTGTCCACGTTCGTTGAGGAATGTGGGGATGTTCCAAGGGTTTAACCACAGTATAGCAGTTTACACAGTATGGTAACAAAGGTATCCTTCCAATGTTAAAGTTTTCTGACAAATCTCTCGGTCCCAAGAGGATGTGAGGGTACGAAGGCTTATATGGGGGATGGATTCCCAGACTGTGCCATGTAGGCATTCCTAATCTACTAGAAAAAGGGTTCAAGAAGAGAACAAAACATTCACAAAACGGGTGACTGATGACCTTTCTCTCGGGCATGAGTTTTGGGCTGACGTAGGGTCCTACCGGCAACGCGCGCATTTGAAAGTGTTAAGAAAAATGCTAAACTTGCAAAAGTTAGTAACATTTAGGAACAGTTGCAAAGTACCAATGTAATAGATAACTCGTATATACACATAAATAGTCATAACAACACATATAGACATTAATATACATATGTATTTTATAGTATATGGGGTTAGACCTGTATACTATAAAACACCTATGTATGGGTTGCAAAAGAGACTGCCTCCTCGTGGTGCAACCTCGGTAACGCGAAATAGTCTAGAATGTGTATACGTGTTGTTCTTTGACCTAGTTAATTCATCTTTTATTTTAAGCTCACATAGTTTAAAGAAATAGATTTAAATTACGCGCTTCGTGACCTTTTTGAACTGCACTGGGAGGTTTGCGAATGTACCCTTTCGTCTTCTGGCTTTTTAGCTGAATATTACTCTGGGGACCGAGAAGGTCGTCAGAAAACATTAACATTGGAAGATAGCCCTGTTACCATACTGTGTAAACCGCTATACTTTGGGTTTAACAGTGACCAGTTGGAGTTCGTAGCTATAGTGAACAGCTTGTGGCCTGACGAATCCGGTTGTTTGTCTTCCCACATCCAGTGATGGACGTTGAAGTCCCCTGATATTACGAAGCGTTGGCTGAATTGTCCGTATTTTGAGGTAATTTCTTCTATAATCTTGTCTATTTCAACCGTATGACGTCTTTAGATTCCCACAAGGGTAGTAAAGGAAGATGGTGAGTTGCTGATGCGTAAGACAGCGTATAGTTCTTCAACAGCAATGATTGAGACGTTCGGATTATAGAGGTTCTTCAGGACTATTACGCCTTTATATTCGGTTGCAGGGGAAATTACCGAAAAGCCGTCAATATTTGATGGAGTGATATGAGCTGGCGGTTCAAAGACTATTATAGCTGCTGCTTTTAAGTTGTTGGCTTCTTTGGTGAGTTCGATAAGATTCCTGTGATTCTTTCTTATGTTTTGGATGAGGATTTTCGTAGGATTTATCAAATTTTTGGAATCTTTCATCTAATTGAGTTCACCAGGTCACGTGCGGCGGCGCGTACGTGGCAGCTGTTGGGAAAAGCAGGGTGGTCTCCCCCGCAATTTGCGCATTTTTGAGTTGGGTTAGTGCAAGTATGTGCGTCATGGTGCTGCGCGCATTTGGCACAGGTTGCTTCTTTCATTTGGCACAGGTTCTTCTTTTTCATTTGGCACAGGTTGTTTCTCCTTGCAATTCAGCGATATATGGCCGTATTTTTGACACTTGTAGCACTGGGACAGTGGATTGATCTTTTTTTCCTCTATCTGCACAACGCGGCTGAATGCAAAGACGCAGGCTTTGCTGATAAGCATGTCTTTCTCCTCGGGATTTGAGCAGGAGTATTTGATGGAGCCAAATTTCTTCTCACTACTAGGGTTGAGCCATGCCATTTTTGAAGTAAGGAAGGAAAAGTTTTCGAAAGAATTTTTGTTGTTGAAATGACTGGCTATTTCGTTGAAGCTGACGTCCCTGGGAATTTGATGAATGACTACCTCATTATTTGGGTGCCATTTTACTGATATGGTTGGGCCTAGGGAGGGAAGTACCGTCATTTTGAGGACTTCTTCTGCTTTTTGCATTTCTTGAGGGTTCTTGAAAACCAAAGCAATATTCCCTTGGATTGCTTTCCTGGACATTAGAGGGTTGATAGGAGACGCAGTTTTGGGAAATTGCGCTAAGTCTTTGTCAATAGATGCCAATAGATCTTTGCGCTCCCATTTGGTTTGGCGCTTTGACTCATCTTGTTGCTGCAGTACTAGGGTGGATTCCATATCTGCGCTTGAGCTTGTTTCTTTTTTGGCAGCAGCATTTAAGATGAGTGGGGATTTTTTAGTAACTTTTTTGCGGCGTTTCAATATTGTAGTCCAGGGTGGGGTTGTAGGAGTATTGTCAGGCTTAGAGAGATCTACACTCTCAAGTTCAGCAATATCGGCGCGAAAGCTGTCTATCTCTTCTCGAGCGAGTGTTGGCTTAGTCTGAGTTTGAGTCTTGTCTGGCTTGAATGTTGTTAGCTCAGAAATTTGGGTTCAGAGACTTCTTATTTCTGCAATTAGCAAAGGAACAAGGGTTGCCAGTGGGGCAAGGACTGCCATCAACGCCGGGGTGTTATCTTGCTTGGTCAGCTTCTTGTAACTCTCATTAAGTTGTACTAAGGCTTCTTTTATAATCAAAGATTCCTCTATGTAACATCGTGCTAAGCAGCCAACAGAGGGCAGCACGGGGAATGAGGATGGTAAATACACGGACACAACAGAGAGCAGGAGTGTGATAAAAAGCTCCCCGATTATCGTCGAGTAAACGACCCATCGGTGTGTTAAATTATTATATTTGAGTAAACAAATATTACATTGGCGACGAGGATAAACTGGAAGGCCATCAGTCAGGTAAATAACGAGGATTAAATCTGGACATGGCATTGGCATTACCTCTTTTCGAAAAATTCCACGTGGGGAGTGATCCGCAGACGGCTGGAGTTAGGTGGCCTAAATGGGTGGCTGAGTTCGAAAACCTAATGATTGCCCTAGATATTGTTCCAGAACACATTGGGAACGTAGCAGAGAAATTCGCGGCCGATAGAAGACGATTAGCTCTCATGCGCTATTACGCAGGTGCAGAGGTTGCAGCCATATGCGACACAACTCCTGGAAATCCTGAAGAAAAGAATACGTATACCAAAATGAAGCCATTATTACATGCGTATTTCGTCCCGAAGAAGAATATAGAATTGGAGGTCTACAAGTTCCGTCAGACTTCCCAAGAAGAAGGAGAAAGCATGGACGCCTTCGCTACCAGACTGCGCGAGCACGCTGCCCGATGTGAATTCATGGATCAAGACCAACAGATCAAGTTGCAGATCATTCAAGGATGCCGATCAAGCACTTTTCGCAAAGTATGTCTTCGTGATCAGTTGTCGTTATCCAAAATGCTTGAACACGCAAGATCGTCAGAGGCAGCAACAAAGTACGATGATAGTCTCCGCAAATCATCAACCAACTCAACGCAAGCTCTCAAGACACAAGTACCATCAAGACAAGAAAAGGTTCGAACAACGAGCAGGGGCACCTGTAGAAACTGTGGCGACCCGTGGCCACATAGTAGAACGACACCGTGCAAGATGCAAGGAAAATGTCACAATTGTGGAAGGAGCTGGCCACACCCACCCGACAAACCATGCCCCGCAAAAGGAAGAGTCTGCTCTAGCTGTGGGAAAGTAAACCATTTCGCACAACAATGCCGGAAGAAAACTCAGCAAAGCGGACGCAAAAAAGTCAAGCAGCTAACTGAAGAGCGGTCATCAAGTGACGAATCCGTATTAGCTGTAAGAAACAAGCCAGACCCAAGACCAACTGCAGAAATCAAGCTATGTGGGTCAAGTATCAAGATGATGATCGATACCGGTTCGGCGTGCAACCTAGTCGACACTGGAGTATATAGCAAGCTGGCCCATGCCCCGCCCCTCACGCCAAACCGAAGCACAGTTAGGGCATACGGCAGCAAAGAAATTGGAATTGAAGGATCTTTCACAGCGCGATTGAAGTCCAAACACGCCTCAATCCAAACAACAGTATGTGTAAGCTCCAATCATCAGGCAGACTGTCTACTAGGATACGAGACAGCAAAAGCGCTGGGCTTAGTCCACATCTCCAACGCAGTAACAATGGATCCCGGATACCAGTACCTGAGAGACATGTTTCCCCAACTGTTCCAAGGTATTGGAAAACTCCGGAATCACCAAGTCAAACTACAGATAGACCCTTCGGTACCTGCGGTCACTAGAAAGCACCGACGTGTGGGTTTTCACCTTCGCAAAGCGATGTCGGAGGAAATCGACCGACTTCTAAAAGAAGACATCATCGAGCAAGTCCTAGACGGTCCGACACCATGGGTTTCGCCGTGTATTATGGTGCCAAAACCAAAGCAGCCTGGAAAGTTCAGAGTATGTGTCGATATGCGCGCACCGAACTTGGAAATCTTAAGGACCAGGCATGTAATCCCAACTGTAGAGGACCTAATCGTTGACCTGAACGGCGCACGGTTCTTTACAAAGCTGGATATGAACCAGGGATATCATCAGCTCGAATTACATCCGCAATCACGCTACATCACGACTTTCGCTACACACCAGGGCCTGTTCAGGTATAAAAAGCTCAACTTTGGAGTCAATTGCGCGTCGGAAATTTTTGACGACATCATCCGTCAAATCGTAAATGGCATCTCAGGAGTAGTCAACCGTAGTGACGACATCCTCGTCACTGGGAAAACCAAGAACGAGCATGACAGAAACCTTAAAGAAGTGCTCCAACGTCTCGCCAAAAAACAGCTTACACTAAATTTTGACAAATGTGAGTTTGGGAAGACGAGCATCAAATTTTATGGTTTGAACTTTAGCGCCGATGGTCTGGCACCTGACAAGATGAAAGTAAAGGCAATCGACGAAGCGGAACAACCACAAAGCCCGGAAGAAGTTGCAAGCTTTCTTGGAATGATAACGTTCTGTAATAGATTCATTCCAGACGCAGCCACAGTTGCGGAACCATTGCGCAAGCTCACACGGCAAGGCTCCACATGGACGTGGGACACTCAAGAAGAAGGCGCATTCCAAGAGTTGAAAAGACGTCTACGAGAAGCTACGACACTAGCCTATTATAACGTGGACAAGCAAACCACCATAATCGTAGATGCTAGTCCAAAGGGCCTAGGAGCCATATTAGTACAGGTATCCAAAGATGGACACGAAACCCCAATTGCTTTTGCTAGCCGCCGATTAACAGACATCGAGTCACGCTACTCTCAAACGGAACGAGAAGCGTTAGCCATCACGTGGGCCATCCTCCATTTTCATTTATATGTGGCAGGAAAAGGTTTCAAGATCATAACCGATCACAAGCCATTAGTTCCCATCTTCAATAAAGCACTAATACAAGCACCCGCACGAATCGAGAGATGGCTGTTGAAATTACAGCAGTATGACTTCGTTGTAGAGTACCGCCCCGGAAAAAATAACCCGGCATATTTTATGTCCAGGCATCCAACCAAGGAGTCAAAAGTCTCATCACGCGAAGAAATACTGGCGGAAAACTACATTGACTCTGTATGTCTCCGATCGCAACCGAAGCATGTCTCTCTCCACGAAATTGCCGCTGCTACAGCCAACGACCAGCCGCTTCAGATTATAATTAAAAGCCTAAAAAGGATTAAACGCGATGGAGCAACTGAGCTAAACGAAGCTGAAGAAAAACGACTCAAAGTACTGAAGTAGTGCGCAGACCAGATGACGATTCTAAGCTCCAAGGACGGTGAATTCCTCCTTAAAGGGACCAAGATTGTTATTCCCGACATCCTGACGCACCGAATCGTAGACATCGCGCACCAAAGTCATCTGGGTATGGTGAAAACGAAAGGCTTACTCCGAGAAAAAGTCTGGTTCCCAAATTTGGATCAACTGGTTGAAAACAAAATCAGCAATTGTATTCCATGTCAAGCTTGCACGAACACGAATCAACCAGAACCCCTCCTAATGTCGAGCTTACCTGCAAAACCGTGGACCGAAGTTAGCGCTGATTTCGCAGAGATGCCGAACGGGGATTACCTTCTAGTTGTTTATGACGACTATTCACGCTACCCGGTTGTCAGTAAGGTCACAACGACGTCCACAGCAGCCGTGACACCGAAGCTAGAAGAAATATTTGCGTTATTCGGCATACCAGAAGTTGTCAAGACCGATAACGGTCCGCCGTTCAACGGTGCAGAATTTGCTCAGTTTGCGATAAGCATGAATTTCCATCATCGCAAAGTCACGCCACTTTGGCCCCAGGCAAATGGCGGAGTTGAAAGATTTATGAGAACCTTAAAAAAGGCTCTCCGCTGTGCAGTTGCCGAGGGAGCCAACTGGCGACATCGAATCTCAAACTTCCTATTAGACTACCGCGCCTCACCTCATCCTAGCTCAGGTGAATCGCCCAGTTCCATGCTATTCGGAAGACCCATGCGAACAAGGCTTCCACAAGTCCGCGCAGCTCTATCCGAGGATGAAATCCGCAACAAGGACACGGCCAACAAGAACAAGATAAAGAACTACGCTGACAAGAAGTCGAAGCATCGCGTCTTCGAAGTGGGCGATACCGTTCTATTAAGACGCGACAGAATCTCAAACAAACTGCAGACTCCGTATGAGACACGTCCATTCATGGTCACCAAGATAAACGGTACTATGGTCACTGCGGTGAACGAACATCGTTGCGTCACCAGGAACATAAGCTTCTTTCGGAAAATAAGTGGTGGCATTCCTGCAGGTGAACCAAATCCAAATGAAGAGATGGAAGAGGAACCTAGTACCACCATTTTTGAAACTCAACCTCCGCGCGCCGATATACCAACTGAAGACCAACCTCCAGACGCCGGTAATGTCAGACGAAACGGTCGAGAGCATCACCGACCTCGAAGATACGAAGATTTCGTGTTATATTAATAATCCTCACTTTTGTATTGTTTAAATAATTTAAGTTCTGGTCATCCGCTTAAAGAAAGTGTGAATCAAAATTTTGATCTGTTTGTATGATGGTCTCAAGCGGAAACCAGTCACAATTATTCTAGTTAAGAAAAAAAAATTTAAAAAAATAGCATTGTAACATCGTGCTAAGCAGCCAACAGAGGGCAGCACGGGGAATGAGGATGGTAAATACACGGACATAACAGAGAGCAGGAGTGTGATAAAAAGCTCCCCGATTATCGTCGAGTAAATGACCCATCGGTGTGTTAAATTATTATATTTGAGTAAACAAATATTACACTCTACAGCAGCGGATTCATCCGTGTAAGTTCTCTTGATGGGTGGTTCTGAGGGTGACAATTGACGTTTTGAGGAGCGTGCCTGGGGAGAATTTGGCGTCCTGGTTAGTCTGCATTCGTTGCAGTTCTTCGCTGCACGTTGGTCTTTAATAAAGAGCTTTTTGCCAGTAGAGCATTCGATTTTCTTTTGGTTTTCGGTGTTTTGGACTTCAGTTTCGAAATCCATAGGGTCTAAGCTTGCTTTTGCGTTGGTAAGATTGGGTGGCTAGGTTGAATTCGATTCCAGCACTGAAGACGGTTCATCCGCCATTGTTTACCCTGGGCTTGGCACAGGCGCTGTTGGGTGGTGGAGTTGATTTCGCTTTTTAAGTGTTTGTGGTAATGTTGAAGGAGTAATTTGGTTCAGAATTTGAACCAGAGAATGGGGGGGGGGGTGGACTGGGAGAGGTTTGTGGGTGGATGGGTTAAAAGCAAAGTTCAATATTTTTTAAAATTGGCGGCAGCTCACACAATTCGATTCTGTCACTGGCAGAAGCGAACGGCGAACACTAAACTGGTTTAAAACCGGTTAAACTGGTTTAAACTGGCCTAAACTGGCTTAAACCGGTTTAAACTGGTCTAAACTGCTTTAAAACCGGTTAAACTGGTTTAAACTGCTTTAAAACCGGTTAAACTGGTTTAAACCGGTCTAAACTGGCTTAAACCGGTTTAAACTGGTCTAAACTGCTTTAATAACCGGTTTAAACTTGTTTAAACTTGTTTAAACCGGTCTAAACTGGTGTAACCGGTTGAAAATGGTTGAAACTGGTTTAAACCGTTCTAAACTCGATTAAACCGGTTTAAACTGGTTTATAAACTGCCTTAAACTGGTTTAACCGGTTTAAACTGGTCTAAACTGGTTTAAAAACCGGCTAAAACTGGTTAAAACCGGTCTAAAATAGTCTAAAAACCGGTTAAAACTGGTCTAAAACGGTCTAACTGTTCTAAACTGATTTAAAAACCAGTTTAAACTGGTTTAAGCCGATCTAAACTGGGTTAAAAACAGCTTAACACTGGTTTCAACCGGTCTAAACTGGTCTTAACTGATTTAAAAACCGGTCTAAACTGGTCTTAACTGATTTAAAAACCGGTTTTAACTGGTTTAAATCGGTCTAAATCCGTTTAAACTGGTCTAAGCTAAACTGGTTTAAAGTTGTGTGAACTGGTTTAAAAACCGGTTAAAACTGGTTTAAACCGGTCAAAACTGGTCTTAACTGATTTAAAAACCGGTTTAAACTGGTTTAAACAGGTCCAAATCGGTTTAAACTGGTCTAAGCTAAACTGGTTTAAAGTTGTGTCAACTGGTTTAAAAACCGGTTAAAACTGGTTTAAACCTTTCTTAACTAGTCTAAACTGATTCATAAACCTGTTTAAACTGGTTAAAGCCGGTTTAAACTGGTTAAAGCCGGTTTAAACTGGTTAAAACTGGTTTAATCCGGTTGAAACTGGTCTAAACCGGTTTAAACTTGTTTAACTGGTTTAAAAACCGGTTTAAAGTTGTGTAAACCGGTCTGAACTGGCTTAAACCGGTTTAAACTGGTCTAAACTGCTTTAATAACCGGTTTACACTTGTTTAAACCGGTCTAAACTGGTCGTAACCAGTTGAAAATGGTTTAAACCGGTCTAAACTGGGTTAAAGCGGTTTAAACTGGTTTAAACTGGTTTATAAACTCGTTTAAACTGGTTTAAGCCGGTTTAAACTAGTTAATACTGGTTTAAACCGGTTAAAACTGGTCTAAGCAAGTCTAAAAACCGGTTAAGACTGGTCTAAACTGGTGTAAACCGGTTGAAAACTTGTTTAAACAGGTATTCTCTGGTGTAGACCGGTTGAAAATGGTTTAAATCGGTTTAAACTTGTCTAAACTGGTTTGAACCGGTTTAAACTGGTCTAAATTGGTTTAAACCGGTTTAAACTGGTCTAAACTGGTTTAAAACCGGTTAAACTTGTTTAAACCGGTTTAAACTGGTTTATTCCGGTTTAAACTGGTTCAAACCCGTTTACGCTGGTCTAGACTAGTTTAAGAAACGGTTTAAACTTGTTTAAACCGGTCTAAACTGCTGAAAACCGGTTGAAAATGGTTTAAACCGGTTTATTCCGGTCTAAACTGGTTTAAACCGGCTTAAACTGGTTTAAACTGGTTTAAAAACAGATCTTTAGACTGGTTTAAACTGGTTCAAGCCGGTTTTAACCGTCTAAACTGGTTAAAACCGGTCTAAACTGGTTTAAACCGGTATAAACTGGTTTTAACTGGTTTAAACTGGTCTAAACTAGTATAAAACCGGTTTAAACCAGCTTAAACCGGTTTGAGCCAGTTCAGACCGGCTTTACCGACCGACCAGTTTAAACCGGTTTAACTGGTCTAAACTGGTTTTAACCGGTTTATAAACTGGTTGAAACTGGTTTAAGCCGATTTAAACTAGTTAAAACTGGTTTAAACCAATTTAAAGTGGTCTGAGCTGGTTTATACTTGTCTTACCGGTCTAAACTGGTGTAAACCGGTTGAAAATGGTTAAAACCGGTATAGTCTGGTAAGAACTGGTTTACTCCGGTTTAAACTGGTCTAAACTGGTTTAAATGGGTCTAAACTGGTCTAAAAACCGGTGAAATCTGGTTTAAACCGGTCTTAACTGTTCTAAACTGATATAAAAACCGGTTTAAACTCTTTTAAACCGGTCTAAACTGGTTTCAAACGGTTTTTAAACCGGTCTTAACTGGTTAAAACCGGTATAAACTGGTTTAACCCGGTTTATACTGGTCTAAACTGGTTAAATAACACGTTTTGACTTGTTTAAACCAGTCTAAAATGGTGTAAACCGGTTTAAACTGGTTTTAACCGGTATAAACTGGTTCAAGCCGCTTTCATCCAGTCTTAACTGGTTTAAAGCTGTCTTAACTGGTTTAAACCGGTATAAACTGGTCTTAACTGGCTTAAACTGGTCTAAACTGGTTTAAAACCGGTTTAAACCAGTTTAGACCAGTTTATACCGGTTTAATCCGGTCTAAACTGGTTTAAACCGAATTTAAACTGGTGTAAACTGATTTAAAAACAGGTTTAATCTGGTTAAAACTGGTATAAACCGGCTTAAACTAGTTGAAACCGATTTAAACTGGTCTTAACTGGTTTAAACCGGTTTAAACTGGTTTAATCGGTTTAAACTAGTTAAAACTGGTTTAAACCGGTTTAGACTGGTAATAACTGGTTTAATCCGTTTCAGACTGGTCTAAACCGGTCTAAACTGGTTTAAACGGTTTAAACTGGTATAAACTGGTTTAAACTTTTTTAACTGGTCTAAACTGGTTTAAACGGGTTTAAATGGTTTCGACTGGTAAGAACTGGTTTAATCCGGTTTAAACTGTGGTTTTTAACGGTCTAAACTGGTTTAAACCGGTTTTAACTGGTCTAAACTGGTTTAAACCGGTATAATCTGGTTTAAACCGGTTTATACTTTTCTAGACTGGTTAAATAACCGGTTTAAACTTGTTTAAACCGGTATAATCTTGTTTAAACCGGTTTAAACTTGTTTAAAACGGTCTAAACTGTTGTAAACCAGTTGAAAATGGCTTAAACCGGTTTAATCCGGTTTAAAATGGTTTAGAACGGTTTAGCCTGGTCTAAACTGGTTTAAAACTGCTTTGAACCGGTTAAAAACGGATTAAACCGGTCTAAACTGGCGTGGCTCAACCCCAGTAGTGAGAAGAAATTTGGCTCCATCAAATACTCCTGCTCAAATCCCGAGGAGAAAGACATGCTTATCAGCGAAGCTTGCCTCTTTGCATTCAGCCGCGTTGTGCAGATAGAAGAAAAAAAGATCAACCCACTATCCCAGTGCTACAAGTGCCAAAAATACGGCCATACATCGCCGAATTGCAAAGAGAAAGAATCAACCTGTGCCAAATGCGCGCAGTGCCACGACACACGTACTTGCTCTAACCCATCCCAAAAATGCGCAAATTGTGGAGGAGACCACCCCGCCTTCCACTACAGTTGCCATATACGCGCCACCACACGTGACTTGGTGAACTCGTCCCGTTGATGTTGAAACTCCAGCTAGTGGTACAGAACATAAGAAAAAGCTTTAACCAACTCACTGAACTGACCTGCGAAGCTGCAGACAGGAGAATCGACACGGTTGTAGCAATTGAACCACCGCAGAGTCTGACTTGCTCAAGCATCGGGGATTTCGACGTGATTAGCTCCTCCCTCGCATATGAAGGAGTATTACTCTTGCGGAATAAAAACAGTCCCTTCTACGTCCTGGAGATAACGGAATTATACGTGGCACTCAGGTTGCCAATGCTACCGCCCGCCCCATGACTGCTATTATACTGTATAGGAGACACACCACAGAGATCACGTTGCTACTCACGGCCATTTGGGAAAAGCATGGACAAAACGGACCTATAGCTATCACAGGGGACTTCAATGCACATCACTGGCTGTGGGAAAATAAAGCCCCTGACTCCGCGGGAACTAGCCTTCACAATTTTGTCATGGAACACGACCTCGCGCTATTAAACGCATGGAACACTCCAACCTTTCACAACGAGCGTGGACACAAGTCCACCATAGACCTCACGTTTTTGTCTCCGGATATAAACATACAGGTTGAGTGGGCCATTCTGAACGAAGGTGAATATTACAACGAGTCTGAACACAAAGCAACAATCCTCTCTTTCGCAACCCCTACCTACCGCACAACAAAAAAAACCACGTGGTGCTACAATAGAGCAAACTGGAGTGACCTACGCTCCCAGATGTCAGAAAGCTTACTAAAAGCGCGTTCGCTGTTCTCGAATCTCTCAAACCCCCACGCGATCGACACAGCTGTAAAAACGCTTAACACGACCATTCAGGAAGCCATGATTAAACACATCCCAAAGAAAACTGCTAACATCCGGATCAATCCATGGTGGAATAGCGAACTTCATCGACTACGCAAGGAAGCATCAGCAGCACTTCGCCTGTATCGCACACTTGGCGGTCCACGAAGAGAGGAAGATTGGAAAAGAAAAAGAAACCTCTATAGGCAGAAAACGAGGGATTGCAAGGAACGTTACTGGTCCACACAAATGGACTCTACTAATAACAGGACAATACGGAATTTAGATCGCCGCTTGCGAACCAACAACAACAACCGACTAGACCAACTGAAACAAAACGACGGCAAAATCTTTCTAGATGCCTACTCAAAACTAAATTATGTAGCCATACACTTGCTAAACGGGGCTCCAAATGAAGAACCGGTATACCCTCAAGATACAACTTGTTCCCATAAAACGAACAAGAAACTTAGAACCTCGTCATACGACGAACCTTTTACCACCGATTAAATCACCGACATTCTGAATGGCCTTCACCCCAAAAAAGCAGCCGGAATAGACGACATTCAAGCCATAGTTCTAAAATACATCTGGAGAACGATTAGGTCATATGTTGTCAACATTTTCAACGCTTCGCTTTCCCTCGGTTTTTACCCTAGAATATGGAAGACAGCAAAAGTTATCCCAATCCCCAAGCGCGGAAAACCGAACTATGAGTCTATCAAGAGCTTTCGCCCATCTCCCTTCTACCAGTTCTAGGGAAAATCCTTGAAAAGGCCATAGCGAATCGCCTAAAATCCTTTCTAGAAGACAAAAATGCGCTGTCTAACCAACAATGGGGATGCAGGTCAGCTAGATCCACGACCGACGCCCTCGTCAACTTCAGCAATTCAATTCTTCACAGCTTTGACAAGGGTAAAGTCCACACAGCGCTCCTACTCGACATCACTGGGGCTTTTGATAACGTAGACCACAACAAGCTTCTACAGGTACTTCGAAGGCTAAAGGCCCCGCGCACCCTATCAACATGGATTAATAGCTTCTTGAAACACCGGAGATTTTTCATAGTCTTCGGCGAGGACCAAAGCGACATGTTTTTAACCAAAAAAGGTGTGCCGCAGGGATCCCCCCTTTCCCCGCTATTATTCCTGACATACATCGATAGCGCCTTGAGTATTATTAAAAGGAAGCGTATACAAGTGCAAGCCTTTGTCGACGACCTCCTCATACACACATCCGGCACCTCAAGCGAAAAGAACATCAAGCTGCTCTCCAATAATCTCAATACCCTCGAGAAATGGGGGAAAAGACTCCATCTGGATTTCGCAAGAAACAAAACAGAACTGATCCACTTCTCCCAGAAACATAGTGAGGAAGCAACACCACTAAAATGGGATAACACCACTACCTTCCCAAAAGACGCCGTAAGATACCTGGGGGTTATCTATGATAGTCGTCTGACGTGGAACCACCACGTCAACCACCAAGCATCACATTCCAACATAGTACTTCAAAGAATTGCTAAACTGAGCAAAATATCAAAAGCTATCAAATGCAAACATCTTCACTCCCTTTTTCAAGCTTCAGTCTAATCAAAAATACGTTATGCTTACCCCGCAAGGAGCAACATCTCCACGTCCAGGCTCAAACCCCTTACTCAAACCTATAGAAGGGGCCTGTTATCCATAACAGGTGCCCTACCATCGAGTCCTACCGTAGCCTTGGAGGTGGAGGCTGGTCTATTTCCCTTTGACCTGGCTCTGAAAAAAACGCTGCTAAAATACTACGCCCAAGAAATTGGTGGAATTGGCCAAGCACTTGCGATAATCCGAAGCACAAGCGTTACACCACGTGCACAGAGAGAGCAAGACAGCTAGCAATACAAGCTTGGCCATCCCCGCCGGAATCGTTAAAGGCTGCTCTAAACATGTGTAACGAATGACCGAAATAAATCAACTCGTAACACACTTCGTATAAACTGCGCAATAGCCTCGATGTATTCTCTCTCACTCTCCAACGACAACCCCCTGTTCCCTCGTTCTCGCACGTTCTCCCTGGATACAAAACATGAACCACCAGAACCAAAACATCACCAAAACCCCACGAAACAATAGAAATAGTGCACAACAGCCACGACCGAAACGGGGTGGAGCGAAAAATGGAGAAGAAGGAATTCCTCACGTCACACATGATCGATAGTTCACTAATGGAACAATGGAAAGATCGTTGGAAGACATGCCCTAGCCCCCTACATGACCTGACCCCAGGCCCGTCAAACAGAGGAATTATACAGGCAAATATCCCCAGAACGGTTATCTCAAAAATAATACAACTGAGGACCACGCATTCCCCCACAAAGAGCTACCTAAAACGCATCACAAAAACGGATTCCGACCACTGCCCGTGCCAAGATCAATCCAGACAAGACCTGGCACATCTCCTCTACCACTATCGAAGACTCAACAAAGAAAGGGCACTCCTTCTGCGACAGTTAAGCAAGTCAAAGATCCATTTCAATACCCATGAAATCTTGGCCCAAGAAAAAGCCTTCCCTGCAATTGTATCCTTCTTCAAACAGGCAGTTGATTTATGCAAATAGTGTGGTCATTGTAACCACCTCCTTTCCCTTACCTTCTACTTCACCCCCCCCCCCTCCTTCCCCACATGGGGTGGTACCATGATACCACCCCACCCTACCCTTGTACTTATATAATTTTATACATTGACAATGTACAACCGTACGCGTAATACAGACCGAGGCAATAGCCTCGAGCCTACGCCGGTTTTATTTAAAAAAAAAAAAAAAACTGGTCTAAACTGGTTTATTAACCGGTTTAAGCTTGTTTAAACCGGTCTACCCTGGTGTAAACCGGTTGAAAATGGTTTAAATAAGTTTAAACCGGTCTAAACTGGTTTAAACCGGTTTAAACTGTTTAAACCAGTTTAGACCGGTTTAGGGTGCGTTCCAATCGCCGGCTGAACCCGGGTAGAAGTGGGTTTTCAACCCGGTTCCAGAACTCGCCTGTTTCAATTGTCCAAACTCGGGTTCAAAGCGGAGTTTGGGGAAGGGTTGTTCGACTCCACTTTGAAACAGGGTTGAACACAGCAGAAGCGAATTGGGGGACGTTTCGCGTCTGGGTGCTAGGTGGAGTCGTGGTTCCATGTAAACAAAACAAACCAGTTTAAACCAGTTTAAACCAGTTTAAACTAGTTTAAACCGGTTTAAACCAGTTTAAACCGGTTTTTAAAAAGTTTATACCAGTTTAAACCGGTATAAATCAGTTTAAACCGGTTTAAACCGGTTTAAACCAGTTTAAACCGGCTTAAACCAGTTTATACCGGTTTTTAAACCAGTTTAGATCAGTTTATACCGGTATTAATCAGTTTATTTCGGTTTTTAAACCAGTTTAGACCAGTCTTAACCAGTTTAAACCGGTTTAAACCAGTTAAGACCAGTTTAGACCGGTTTAAACCAGTTAAGACCAGTCTAAACCAGTTTAAACCAGGTTAAACGGGTTTTTGAACCAGTTTTGACCAGTTTAAACCGGTGTAAATAATTTTAAACCGGTTTAAACCAGTTTAACCAGTTTAAACCGGTTTAAGCCAGTTCAGACCGGTTTCAACCAGTTTAGACCAATTTAAACCAGTTTAAACCGGTTTATAAACAAGTTTAGACCAGTTTAAACCGGTTCAAACCATTTTCAACCGGTTTACACCAGTTTAGACAGGTATAAACAAGTTTAAACCGGATATTAAACCAGTTTAGACCAGTTTAAACCGGTTTAAGCCAGTTAAGACCGGTTTAAAACCAGTTTAAACCAGTTTAAACCAGTTTAAGCTGGTTTATGAACCAGTTTAGACCAGTTTAAACCGGTTAACACCAGTTTAGACCGGTATAAACAAGTTTAAACCGGTTATTAAGCCAGTTAAGGCCGGTTTAAACCGGATTAAAACCAGTTAAGACCGGTTTAAACCAGCTTTAACCGGTTTATAAACCAGTTTAGACCAGTTTCAACCGGTTTTAACCAGTTTAGACCAGTTTAAACAAGTTTAGAGCGGTTTAAGCCAGTTTAAAACGGTATAAACCAGTTTAGACGGTTTTATCTGTTTAATCGGTTTAATCGGCTAGATCGGTTAGATCGGTTTTGTAATGATATTATGCGACCTAGAAACACTTTAGTGTGTATGGCTTTGTTGTGACGGAATAATAAGACCTTTCTTCTAGTGACAACAGAGCCATCACTTTTTACAATCCTGTTATTCAGTTACCGAAAGGTATAAAGGACAGCAGGGAAGTGATTCGGGTAGCCAGTGTGATTTTGAGAGTGAATACAGTTGAGAATAATCTCCAGAAGTCACTTGCGTTGTCGTTGTTACTACTGCTCATTAAGAAGCCTAAAACGTAAGTACAGCGTTTAAATAGTAACATGACATTGGTGGCAGCGGAACAGAACCAGAAGCCCCGATACGCGGCAAGCAATAGTTATTTTTTATAACACAATGGCTGAAGCCTCGTCCGCGCAAAACTATACGTTCTCCGAATAGCAGTTCGAAAAACTCTTCTTTCCCCTCCTTAATCACTCGTTACTAACGGAGTTGTCACGCTTCACGGGAATAAAACCCGGACCTATAGTACGGGATTTTCTAAACGAAGTAGATCGAAAAGCACATTTTGCGAAATGGGACGAAGATACAAAACTCCGCATGGCGGCACAAAAACTCGCAGGTAAAACAGGAGAGTACTACGATGAGTTAAGGCACAGCAACCTTATTCAAACGTTTGTCGACTTCGAAACGTATCTGAAAGATCGTTTCGACGACAAACACTCGGAAACTGAATTACTCGAAGCCCTACAGAACTGTTCCCAAAGCAAGGATCAGCCGGTGAGAGAATTTGCTGACGACATCAGACGACTGGCAAGGCAGCTGCAGGAGCATGGCCCGGGCCTCTCTCCTACAGTAGCAATACAAAAAGAACGCGAAGCAAATTTCGACCGCGGTATGAAGTCGAATTTCATTCGCGGTCTCCTACCGCACTTAAAACGGTACGTGCTCGATAGGGAACCTTGACGTTCACGGAAGCCGTCACTCTTTCAGTAAAACAGGAGCGGAACGAAAAGATCGTCCCAACCGCCGTCGCCGCTCAAAATCTGATAACACAACTACAAGAGACAGTCGCAGCGCTTAATCTTAAAGCTTCTAGGGAACGACGTCCCGCAAATGGTTCCCGCAGTCCATCTACAGAACGCCACCCGTTCAATATAGCGCGTTACCGTGGACGAAGCCCCTCAAATTACGATACCCAACAACCACACAAAAGATTAGATAGGGAACAAAATTCATTTTCTCCCCACAGAAGTCCATCTTTCGGACCGCGGCACGTCCGTTTTCAAAAGCCCAGTTCACCTAGACCCCCAGGACATAGGCCAAACATTACCTGCTATAGATGCGGAAAACTGGGACATACAGCACCCGTATGCAGGGCTCCCGCCCCTGTCCCTCGCCAGCCGTCAACAAACTAACGGTGCCGGTTGTAAATAACAAAGTTCAACCGGCACTTCCACTAAACAATATAAAACCCTTTGACTCACCCGAAATCTTTAAAAATCGTATACTCAGTAAAATTTTTATCGGAAAAACCCCTATTAGAGCCTAAGTAGACACAGGGGCTGGATTAACAGTTCTCCACTATCGAGCGTTAAAATTGCTCGACCGAGCTTTGCGAACACACATGATCCCCACACATACAAGGTTAACGTCGGCAACCGGAGAGGCAATCCCAACGATGGGATGCTTCATACTACCATTAACAGTCGCGGACAAAACTATAAGCCTTAAATGTCAGGCCAAGTAGAGACACTTAATCAAATCAATTTAGCTCGAGAACAGTATTTTCCCGTTATCAACCCGCAACTAGTGTACATACCTGCCAGATCTAAATGCATGATATATGGGGTGTCCAAAACGTGCCCCCTGTCTACCGGATACTTCCGACAAGCTTTATACCCCAGCCCACTGGAAATGCCCCCTCCCCCCACTAGCCTATACGCAGAAGATGCCATTGTCAACATCAATGCACATAGGATCCCCATTTGCGTCTATAATGAAGGGAACAAGGTGGTCGAAATAAAACGCGGGACGGTACTAGGATCATTATCAGAAGCAGAAACGGTGTCTATAACGGCCGTACACGATGCACCTGCACTCGAGTTCGCCTTACCAAAAGACATTAACCTCGGAGATCTCCGGCCCTACCAACACCGCGACCTTTTAATACTCGTACTAGAGTTTCGCGATGTTTTTGCAAGAGACGACAGCGAACTGGGCAGGACAACATTGGTTCAGCATACAATCGACATAGGCAACGCTCCACCCATTCACCAAAGGCCATACCGCGTCCCAATGTATGAACGTGGCGTAATAGAGCAGCACGTCCAAGAAATGTTGAAAAAAAATGTCCTTCAACCGTCGAACTCTCCCTGGAGTGCACCCGTTATCCTAGTGAAAAAGAAAGATGCTTCGGAACGGTTCTGCGTAGACTTCAGGAAGTTAAACAACGTAACTAAAAAAGACGTCTACCCTTTACCTCGCATCGACGACACGCTAGACCTACTTGGAAATGCGAAATTCTTCTCAACATTAGATTTAGCCAGCGGCTATTGGCAGGTAGAAGTGGCCCCGGAAGATAGGGAAAAAACGGCTTTTTCCACATTCAATGGGCATTACGAATTCCAATGCCTACCATTCGGACTAACTAACGCCCCAGCAACGTACAACGTTTAATACAACGACTATTGCTTCCAATCTGCACGAATTTCGCCATGGTCTATTTGGATGACGTCATAGTATTCTCCAAATCCTTCCAAGACCATATCAGCCACCTTCGTACTGTATTAGGATTATTTTTCGAAAGCTGGTTTAAAACTCAAGCAAAAGAAATGCCATTTCGGGCAACAATCGGTCAAGTACTTGGGCCACATAGTATCGGTACACGAGTAGCCCCAGATCCCGAAAAAATTATAGCCGTCTAAAATTTCCCTAAACCCAGGTGCACCAAAGACGTCCGATCTTTCCTAGGTCTCTCAAACTACTACAGGCGGTTTATAAAAAATTACACTATTATACAAACCCCCTTACTAAACTGACGAGCAAAAATAGTACATTTCGATGGGATGAACAAACTCACAATGCTTTTTCCACACTCAAACTGGCCCTAACAAAACATCCCGTACTAGCTTACCCGGACTTCAAGAAGCCTTTTACCATTTTCACCGATGCTTCTAATACAGCACTCGGAGTGGTTCTTGCACAATTCCAGAATAATCGGGAGCTAGTAATCGCCTACGCCAGCCGTAAGCTCAACCCGGCGGAATCACGCTACGCTACAGTTGAAAGGGAAGCTTTAGCGGTCGTGTTCGCCGTAAAACACTTTCATGCGTATCTGTACGGACGGAAGTTCGAAGTCGTGACAGACCACAACCCGTTAAAATGGTTAATGGCAAATAAAGATCATACTTCTAAACTTTCACGCTGGGCTTTGCGGCTACAAGAATATGATTTCACGATCAATCACCGGCCTGGTAAGAAACACGGAAATGCTGACGGCTTGTCCCGTACCCCGGTCGCCATAATTACAGACGAAAATTACTTTACGAAAGCAACTTTTGTCCTAGAACAACAGAAGGACCCAGCTTGTTCCAAATTGTTGCAACTTTTATCAGGCAATTTGTCCCCAACAGTGCATAAAATGAGCTCACACTGGAAACAAAAATCACACGAATATCTGCTAAACTCTGACGGCATCCTCTGTCGCCTACGGCCCAGCATACACGATAGTAAAATCCTAGTTCCACTCCCAATTGTCCCCGATACTTTACGAACGATCATCCTATCAAGTCTACACGACCACAAAACCGCATGACATCTGGCCATACAAAAAACATATAACAAAATCATACCCCGGTACTATTGGGTAGGCCTCTATAGGGACGTAAAGAAGTACATACGGTCCTGGCCATCTTGCAATAAACGCAAATCGCCTACAAAAACCCTTAGACTCCATTAATGCCCATGCCCATAGCAGAACGCCCCTTCGATAAAATCGCCGTCGACGTCCTCGGACCGCTTCCGCGTACACCTCGGGGAAACAAATACATTATAGTTTTCACAGACTATTTAACTAAATGGTCAGAAGCTTACGCCATACCCGACCAAAAAGCCGAAACCGTTGCGAAGTTATATTGCGAAGAATTAATTACGAGACACGGAGCACCTCGACACCTCCTATCTGACCAAGGCCCTAATTTTATGGCCGAATTAATAAAAAATATCTGCGCCTTCCTAAATACCACCAAGCAAAGGACCACACCATACCATCCTCAATGCGACGGCCTAACAGAACGGTTCAATAAAACTTTAGCTGACATGATCTCACATTATGTAAATGATACCCATACGGACTGGGGCGAGCACCTACCGTACCTACTCCTGGCGTACAGAACCTCAATGCAGTCCTCCACATTAGAATCACCATTCTAACTGCTTTATGGTAGGGACCCAGCCCTTCCGATAGGTTCCATATTGTCACCTAAATCAGCACAGGTACTCTCATACCCCGACTACAAAGAAAAACTAACATCCCACCTCCATACTGCATGGAAAATCGCACAGTCGCATTTGAAAACAGCGCAAGACAAGCAAAAACAGTATTATGACAGGACCGCGACTGAACGTCATTTTCGCGTGGGAGATAAAGTTTACATGACGAAGCCCGCAACGAAACCAGGTCTTTCCAGGAAATTGGACTATAGATGGTCTGGCCCTTAGCGAATCACTGATAGACCCTCCCCGGTTACAGCGACACTAATCGATCTCACTTCCTGCAAAAAGCATACAGTACACCTAAACCGATTGAAACAGTGTTGGGAATACGACGAGTGTAGGGACCCGAAAGTAGGAACACGGGAAGAACCCCGGCCAATAAACCCCATACCGCCCCACCAACCTCCCCCAAAAGGCCCTCAAGCACTACTATACATCAATACACACCATCAAATTCCTCCGACAGCGCCACATATGCGGACATACTTCGCAGTCCTTCAAATCACCACACCCCAATACCAGTTGATAACGACCCTAACCCGCATTTTGTCACCCCAACAGCGTCGCCTAGCCAAGAAACAAGACCCCCTCAAACCTATTCTCTACGAGATAGACGAACAATAAAAAAACCCTCCCGATTTCAACCATATTAAAAAAAAAAAAAAAAAAAAAAAAAATCTGTTATTCTCTTCTCTTTTATTTTTTTACATGTGCATAATCTTAATGTTCCACTTAGGATGCTCGTATCACTAATTTTCGCCTCGCTACGGCTGTTACTCGTTGCGCCGACCACGGTGACTGTGTGCAATTGTACGTCCTTGTCAAAAACCTATGTCGTAGACTTGGGATTGGTCACAGAATGCACGACAGCACCTAGGACTACAGCTCCTGTCCATGTTACGTATCAACTTCTCGTGGCTCGCCAACCCACGACCACCTTTAAAGGATATGCCTGCAGCGCGTGGAGCCGCGAAAAAACCATCAATTCATTCTTTTTCGGAGGAACCGACACAATTCTCGCAACTAACAAACATGAGATGTCCCCTGACGAATGTTGGTATCCGTTAAAACCCTATCCTGTCATGGCAATAAGATGTCCAGCCTTAGTAAGAAATCGTGGGTTTTCGATCAAGAACCAATAGGAACGCGAAATGGATGACGGAACAAAACTTTGCGTCAAGAAGTTGCCTACTCGAAGAAATCCTTCTTACTTCTGAGTGCCCAGACTGTCACTTGTCTTCTCCCTTCGGTAAATTAAACAGCGTAGCAACTGATGAATTCGCGGTGTCCAATAAAATTACTGTCGTATGGCGTTACGAGCCACTACCAGATCCCTGTCGCTATGATTATGTGCATGAACCAGCGCCGGGTCTCCTTCTGCACGATAACACGAAGAACCAGGCTCAAGTCCGCGACCCACACAAGCAACTCGAGTATGTACTGAACACCACCAGCGCAGACGTGTGTGGGGTACGAGCACTTCCCGTAATCAACTCCGCCGGCCATTTCATCGTATTGTCACGCAATTTTTCTACTCACAGAAAAATAAATACGTAACTAGAGTTCGGAAAGTCGTGTATATTTTGACTAATTTTCCCAATTATCACTCTCTGACTGTCCCCACCAACCACGCTCACTATCCCCTTAGTACTAACTTCTGGCTCTCTCTACCACCCACCAAAAACATACCCCTTTTATAGGAAAAGAGTATAACCTCAGGTCAAGAATGTAGGAAGAGTGACCCAAGGTTACTAAAAAAATAAGCAGGAAAGGTGAAGGTTAAGTAGTTAAAGGAAGGAAAGATTGAAGTGAAGGACAAGGACAAATACCACCACCATTACAACAATTTCGTCACAGTATTAAACACCACGGCTGCCAAGCCCCGCCAAGCCCCAAGTGTCGCTAACTACCGGTGTTTCTCTGACATCGGAGGAGCCCTCTCTGCACATTTCCAATTAATAGAAGACGATTCGGTAGCAAGGGACAAAATACTCGCTTCGGAACTTCATTTCGTGGACTGCTTACACAAACGCCTTCTCCGAAGCCATTTGACGCTCGCGGCAGAATTCTCGGGCATCCTTACCGCTAGAGCCTTAAATTTAGGTACGTGCCAGAAGGTCGCGATGGTGGGCGGAATGGCAATCATCTCTCAATGCGCCTCTATGCAGATCCATTTCGACGCGGTACAAACCCCTTGCGGCTATCAACCGAAATTCGGTAACTATACAATAGCCAAAGACGGTTGGTCCCTCTACCCATTCCGGGCCTGCTACTGGGCTAATAACATGGCAAATTTCAACGGGAAGGCCTACCGGTATACTAATAACTCGTGGTCAACCATATCTGCAGATGCCACTTTTCCCACTACAAACTGGAACGACTCCTTCCGTTTCGTCGCAGAAGCTTCACTGTCCACGTCCCTGAACACCTTATTGCACCCAAGCGACCAAGCCCAAGAAAACCTTAACGTCCTAACCGATCTCCTGTCGGTCCTGCAGGAACCAGGGACGCACCACATACAAAACGCAATAGTCGACGTTAAGTCCCGAGACAAGTGGAACTTCGCAGTCGACTGGTCGTACGGAATCCGCGCTTCCTTTATAGGAAGCGGCCTTGCCATCCTCCCATTCGTGGCCATCCTCTGCCTGATCCGTAAATGTGCAAGCATCGACCCAACACGACGCACTTGGCGAAGAACCTGGATGTACCGTCAAGTAAGAAGCAACAACATCCCGCTCCAAGAAGTCAACAGCACGCCAACCCCTGAAGAACTCCAACAACCAATCACGAGCAACCGATCAGCAACTGACAATGGGGGCGAAAGATCACAATTGGCGAACCTCCTTAATCGCGTGGACTAGACGCCGGTTTACGCGAGGTCGCGTCACTTTTCGGAAGAAGGGGAGTAATGTAATGATATTATGCGACCTAGAAACACTTAAGTGTTTATGGCTTTGTTGTTACGGAAGAATAAGACCTTTCTTCTAGTGACAACAGAGCCATCACTTTTTACAATCCTGTTGTTCAGTTACCGATAGGTATAAAGGACAGCAGGGAAGTGATTCGGGTATCCAGTGTGATTTTGAGAGTGAATACAGTTGAGAATAATCTCCAGAAGTCACTTGCGTTGTCGTTGTTACTACTGCTCATTAAGAAGTCTAAAACGTAAGTACAGCGTTTAAATTGTAACATCACAGTTTAATCGGTTTAAACCGGTTTAAACAAGTTAAGTCCGGTTTAAACCAGTTTAAACCAGTTTAAACCAGTTTAAACCAGTTTAGACCAGTTTAAACCAGTTTAAACCGGTTGTTAAACCAGTTTAGACCAGTTTAAATCGGTATGAATCAGTTTAAACCGGTTTAAACTGGTCTAGACTGGTTAAAAACCGGTGTAAACTGGTCTAAACTGGTTTTAACCGGTTTAAACCGGTTTAAACCTGGTTTAAACTGATTTTACTAAATCTAAATAAAGCCCCTCCAACAACCCCCCCCCCCCAACCCTAAGAAAAACATAGGATTCATTATTTTAATATCCTCATCCAAAAAATTTGACAAAACACTAAATATGGGAAATATTAATATAGAAAAATAAGCTAATCGAAGGGAAAAAATAGCAGTTAAAACTGTAGAAATAATTAATAAAACTAAAAGAAAGCTAATCCTAGATAATCTAGGGAATATTCTAAGTATTCCACGAATTAATAACAAACTTCGTGAATTAATTCGCTCATATGATATATTTGCTAAACAAAATATACCAGAAGAAGCTAGCCCATGAGCAATCATTATAATTAAAACACCATTTCATCCTCAAAAATAAAAACTATAAATCCCCCCAAGAACTAATCCTATATTGTTGTGTTGAGTCCGAAATTTGGACACAACACTTCCTTGTTCTCTTTTGTTTCTGTCAGCTTTCCCCTTTGTTTCCTTTTCTGTTTTTTCCCTTTCTACCTTCCGTTGTAACCTGGGCAGTCTTCCTCAATACTTCCAACAATACAGTTGTGTTTTCGTTTCACAGAAAGAGTGTTTTCGATCAAATATTTACAACAGGTTATGGGCCCAGAGAAACCCTTGCCAGTGAAGTTCCCCTTTTACGTGCTAACGCTTGGACTTTCGCGTTTCAAGAGTGATTGAATCTCTGTCCAGAAATATGGCAGAAGCAAAGTTTCGAATCGAACCTTTGACTAAGGACAATTATGACACGTGGAAGCTTCAAGCCGAAGCTTTACTGGTAAAGACTGACGGTTGGCAGTATGTGGACGGTTCAAGTGTAAAACCGGAGCCAACTGAAAATGCTGCTACAATTCGAGCTTGGGAAGTAGGGGACAAAAAGGCAAAAGCGGACCTGATCCTGTGTATAGGTGCGTCCGAACTCAAACAAGTGAAAAACTGCAAGACAGCCAGCGAGTTGTGGCTAAAGCTTGAAGGCATTTATCAATCGAAAGGTCCGACGAGAAAAGCCACCTTGTTGAAGCGCCTCACCCTGGCTAAGCTGAAAGAAGCCGAAAACGTGAAGAAACACTTGGATGAGTTTTTCGACACGGTTGATAAATTGCAAGAAATGGACATTGAAGTTAACGATGATCTGTTGTCCATAATGCTTCTGTACAGTTTACCCTGTGCCTTCGACAATTTTCGCTGCGCGATTGAATCACGAGATGAATTACCAAAGCCCGAGGCTCTGAGGATAAAAATACTGGAGGAATCTCAAGCGAGGAGTAGTCAAGAGGAGGAAGACTCAACGAAAGCCATGTTCGCTAAGCGAGGTAATCGCATGGAGCGTGGCAAAGTAAACCAGAGCGAGAAGCAAGTCAAAGGAGCCAAGTTTAAATGCTATCGTTGTAAGAAACCTGGTCACAGGGCGGCCGAGTGTCTAGCGCCAAAGCCCGTCACAGATGATCAAGAGGATTCCAACGCAGCTGTTGAATACGCCCTTCACAACGTTTCGAGTCTGCCTGAAAAGAAGTTTTGGTGCCTTGATAGTGGAGCGACTTCCCACATGACTTCAGAAACTGGCCGTTTTCTGAACATGAAGCCACTCCGCAAAGCTCTGCACCTGCCAAACAATCAGACTGCGGAAATAACTGGTGTAGGCGACGTGAAGCTTGCAATCGGCGATGGTGTTAACGCGACGTTGTTTCAAGCTCTCCATGTCCCGGAGTTAAAGACGAACCTTATGTCGGTTGGAAAGATCGTGGACAAAGGCTACGAAGTTGTCTTTAAGCGAGACGCAGCCTACGTTATGGACGAAAATCGCGAAGCAATCTTGGTAGCACACAGAAAGGGAAATCTCTACTTAGTGGAAAGAGCAAACCTTTTGTCTGAAACGCAGAGCAAATCCAACATCATGAAGTGGCATGAGCGACTTGGCCATTTGAACGGGACACAGTTGCGACAAATGGCGATTCAGAAAAAGGCCTGGGGACTGACTTTTAATAGCCGAGACCTCCTTGACATGTGCGAGACATGTGTGAAGGGAAAACAGACCCAAACTCCCTTCCCAACCAAGGATCCTAACAACGACCAGCGTTCACCGGATCTCTTGGAAATCGTGCACGCCGATATTTGCGGTCCAATGCGAACAGAGTCCATTGGAGGATCTCTGTATTTTGCAGTTTTTGTCGACGATAAGTCCCGTTGGACTGAGGTTCGCTTTTTGCAGAGGAAGAGCGATGTTTTCGCCGCTTTCAAAATGTACAAAGCTGCAGTAGAAAAGCAAACGGGTAAGAAGATTAAATTCCTGCAAACAGATAATGGCAAAGAGTTTTGAAACAAAGAGTTCAACGCGTATCTCTCGCTGGAAGGCATACAGCGTAGAACAACAGTTCCGTACACGCCTCAGCAAAACGGTATTGCTGAACGCAAGAATAGAACTTTGCTCGACGCTGCTCGCTGTATGATGATACAATCGAACTTACCACCGAGATTCTGGGCTGAAGCCATTTCCACTGCAAATTACGTGAGAAATCGTTGCCCATCGCGAGCGCTATGTGGGGAAACAGCCTACAGAGTGTGGACCGGAAAGAAGCCAACTGTTGCGCATTGTCAGCAGTTTGGATGTTTAGCACTCGCGCTCGATAAAAGTCCCACTAAGGACAAATTTGCACCCAGAAGTAAGGAATGCGTATTCGTAGGATACTCGTCTGAAGCGAAAGCTTATCGACTTTGGTCACTGACGGAGCGGAAAATCATAGTCAGTAGAGACGTCAAATTCCTTAACAAATTTCAAACCGAAGGAAGATATGAAGAGATTCTACAAGATGACCAGTGCGCCACTCCTGAAGCTTTCAACGAAGAGAAGAGCATTGAGCGCGAAGAGGAAGAGATCGATTTGGAGATTCCAGTAGCCCCGAATAACGAAAGAGCCCGGACTGATAGAGCCCGGACTGATAGCTCCAGCACGAACCCTGAATCGTTGGTTACGATTAAAAAAAGGAAGATGCCTGGTAGGCCACGTCTAGCAAGAACTGGGAAACCAGGCAGGCCAACGAAGATCTATAAGTTTGCATCAGTCCCAGCGGAGTCGCAAGCTACTGATGAATCTTCAACTGAACAACAAGTCAATCTAGTTACGTCCAGTGATCCGCTTAACCTTAAAGAAGCTCTGAACGGAGATAATAGCAAGGAGTGGAAAGCAGCAATGCTCGAAGAATTCAAGGCCCACATGGTCAACGGCACGTGGGATTTAGTTAATCGGCAAATCAGTCGGAAACCGCTCGGAAACCGATTCGTTCTGAAGACGAAGTTCCGTGCAGACGGCCAGATTGAAAGAAGAAAAGCTAAGCTTGTAGCTAAAGGATACTCGCAACTCGAAGGAGTGGATTATCAAGAAAATTTTACACCCGTCGCTAGAATAGGCTCTATCCGAACCCTAATGGCACTTGCGGTCAAAAAGGGCTTAATTGTTCACCAAATGGATGTGGTGACGGCGTTCTTGAACGGGAAGATTAAAGAAGAAGTGTATATGGAAGTTCCTGATGAACTGGAGCCGCTTCTGGAAGAATATGTTTCGAAGGCTAACAGTGAAGTCTCCAACCCTCAACTTTTAAATATTGCCCGAGATTGGCTGCAAAAGCTGAAAGGCGGCAATAAAGTTTGCAAATTGAACAAGGCCCTGTATGGTCTGCGACAATCAGGACGCCAGTGGTATTTGCGTTTGGATGAAGAGCTCAAGAAGTTGGGCTTTTCCCCTTTAAAGACTGACAACTGTATCTACACAAAGACGGTCAACGAAACCATCCAGGTAGTAGCAATTTATGTAGACGACATACTTATTGCAACTAATGACTCGGACGAGATGCAGAAGATCAAGTTGAATCTTAGCAACAGTTTCCAAATGACAAATCTGGGTAAGATCCATTACTGCTTGGGGATAGAGTTCGAGCAAGACGTTAAAAGGAGAACCATTACCATAAAACAGCAGAAGTACGTTGAGTCGTTGTTGCAACGTTTTGAAATGTCCGATTGCAACCCGGTCAGTACACCCATGAACCCTAGCGAAGTTTTGAGAAAGCCACAGCAAGAAAAAGGGGTGAAAATGGAGTACCCTTACCAGAACCTGATTGGTTGCCTAATGTACCTCGCCGTCTCAACTAGACCGGACATATCATATGCGGTAAGTGTGTTGAGCCAGTTCAACACCTGTTATGGAGAAGAGCACTGGCGTGCAGCAAAAAGGGTGTTGCGGTATTTGAAAGGAACCCAAAACTTTGGATTGACATATGACGGACGAGACGAAGATGGACTCCAGGGGTTTGTAGATGCAGATTGGGCCAATTGTCCTGATAACAGGAGATCATACACGGGTTACGTGTTTAAATTGGCCGGTGCTGCCATAAGTTGGGAGGCTCGGAAACAGAGAACTGCAGCGTTATCGTCGACGGAAGCGGAATACATGGCTCTATCAGAAGCGTCGAAAGAAGCCATTTATTTGCGGAATTTTCTGGCTGAGTTGGATACACCCCAGGGACCGGTCCCCTTGCATAATGATAATCGTGGGGCTTGGAGACGTGAGTCAAGTTCACGAAGAAAACATGTGAGTAAGTGAAGTGACACAAATTTCGAGGGGGGGTGTTGTGTTGAGTCCGAAATTTGGACACAACACTTCCTTGTTCTCTTTTGTTTCTGTCAGCTTTCCCCTTTGTTTCCTTTTCTGTTTTTTCCCTTTCTACCTTCCGTTGTAACCTGGGCAGTCTTCCTCAATACTTCCAACAATACAGTTGTGTTATCGTTTCACAGAAAGAGTGTTTTCGATCAAATATTTACAACATATATGAGCCATCGAAGAATAAGCAATCAGCGACTTAATATCTCTCTGACACAAACAAATAAGTCTAGTTAATAAAGCCCCTATTATTCTAACTCTGACAATAAATGGCGCTCATGTAATAAGAAATAAGAAATATCCATGTATATTACTCGCATTAACCCATACCCCCCTAACTTCAATAAAATCCCGGCTAAAATCATAGAACCAGCAATAGGGGCCTCCACATGAGCCCTAGGTAACCATAAATGAAAAAACTAAATAGGCATTTTAACTAAAAAGGCTAATATTAACGAAGCAAAAAATAATGAATTTGAAAAATACGAGAAATACCCTATATAGCATATGTTTAATGTGCCTAAATCTGAGCCTATGATAAAAAAACAAATCAACAAAGGCAAAGATGCAACTAAAGTATAGAATAAAAAATATAAGCCTGCTTGTAATCGCTCAGGTTGATAACCCCATCCTAAAATAAGTAAATAAGAAGGGATCAAAGATTATTCAAATATAATATAAAAAAATAAATATTCTCTAATCAAAAAACTTAATTCTAAGAATAACAAAAGGAAAAACACCACAAATAAAAATATATTATTATTAAATGTATATTGAAGCTTCTAACTTCTTATTAATATTAAGAATAATAATCAAACCAATAATAAAACAAGAATATAAGACACAGCATTAAATGATATCTCTAAAAAAAACAACCCGTGTATATTTATACCTATCAGCCATCAATATAAACACAATATCAGAATTCTTAAAATTACATTCACTCAACACCGAACTAAAATCACAGGGATCAAAAACAATGTTATTAATAAAATTTTTAACATTGTAAAATAGTAAATGAATTAAAATAATCACTCCCGTGAGAGCGTACAATTGAAACTAATACAGCTAACCCCAATGCTGCTTCACAAACCATGAGAAGTAAATATACTAAAATAAAATAAAATTCATAACCCAATAAAACAAATATGTTAGATATAAAAAAAAAATTGCCCTAATATTATACTTTCTAGTCGTATTAAAACAGCCAAGAGATGTCGATGATAAGCCTGATTATTGCCTGTGGTTAATTTGTTACAATTCTCATAAGTGCTGGTCTGCCTGTGGTTGTTTTGCTGACGGGGCCTGCCTATGGAGGGGGCGGTCCCCGAACAAACTCGAAAGAAAACAATGGAAAACGTTTGCTCTCAAGCGCATGAACAGGCTACCAAAACTACAGAAATTGTTCGTTCCCAAACGCAAGACAGGCCAACATGGTTCGATGTATCACCTGTCAAAACACGTTTGTAAAAGATCATCCTGCTGCGAAGAACTGCAAGAGTTGTCGCCAGCAAAAAACGGCCGTATCGAGCGGTGAACCTCTGCGAAAACGTTCGGAGTCAGATCCATCATTACCTCTTCAATTGCAGGAATTTCAAAAGGGTCTAAAAGAAAGAGTCAGCTGTCTGGAAGCTAAGGTCGATACCTTACTTCCCCTAGCGGAATTAGTCCCAATTCTGATAGACGAAATTCGACTTCTGAGAGAGGAGCTGGCCAAACGTCCTCAAGCTCCTCATGAGCAAGTGACCAGGCACTGGCCTAATCAAGCACCAGCCACCCCTCAATTAGGCAAGGATAATCAAGATGATTGTAACATCGTGCTAAGCAGCCAACAGAGGGCAGCACGGGAATGAGGATGGTAAATACACGGACATAACAGAGAGCAGGAGTGTGATAAAAAGCTCCCCGATTATCGTCGAGTAAACGACCCATCGGTGTGTTAAATTATTATATTTGAGTAAACAAATATTACATTGGCGACGAGGATAAACTGGGAAGGCCATCAGTCAGGTAAATAACGAGGACTAAATCTGGACATGGCATTGGCATTACCTCTTTTCGAAAAATTCCACGTGGGGAGTGATCCGCAGACGGCTGGAGTTAGGTGGCCTAAATGGGTGGCTGAGTTCGAAAACCTAATGATTGCCCTAGATATTGTTCCAGAACACATTGGGAACGTAGCAGAGAAATTCGAGGCCGATAGAAGACGATTAGCTCTCATGCGCTATTACGCAGGTGCAGAGGTTGCAGCCATATGCGACACAACTCCTGGAAATCCTGAAGAAAAGAATACATATACCAAAATGAAGCCATTATTACATGCGTATTTCGTCCCGAAGAAGAATATAGAATTGGAGGTCTACAAGTTCCGTCAGACTTCCCAAGAAGAAGGAGAAAGCATGGACGCCTTCGCTACCAGACTGCGCGAGCACGCTGCCCGATGTGAATTCATGGATCAAGACCAACAGATCAAGTTGCAGATCATTTAAGGATGCCGATCAAGCACTTTTCGCAAAGTATGTCTTCGTGATCAGTTGTCGTTATCCAAAATGCTAGAACACGCAAGATCGTCAGAGGCAGCAACAAAGTACGATGATAGTCTCCGCAAATCATCAACCAACTCAACGCAAGCTCTCAAGACACAAGTACCATCAAGACAAGAAAAGGCTCGAACAACGAGCAGGGGCACCTGTAGAAACTGTGGCGAACCGTGGCCACATAGTAGAACGACACCGTGCAAGATGCAAGGAAAATGTCGCAATTGTGGAAGGAGCTGGCCACACCCACCCGACAAACCATGCCCCGCAAAAGGAAGAGTCTGCTCTAGCTGTGGGAAAGTAAACCATTTCGCACAACAATGCCGGAAGAAAACTCAGCAAAGCGGACGCAAAGAAGTCAAGCAGCTAACTGAAGAGCGGTCATCAAGTGACGAATCCGTATTAGCTGTAAGAAACAAGCCAGACCCAAGACCAACTGCAGAAATCAAGCTATGTGGGTCAAGTATCAAGATGATGATCGATACCGGTTCGACGTGCAACCTAGTCGACACTGGAGTATATAGCAAGCTGGCCCATGCCCCGCCCCTCACGCCAAACCGAAGCACAGTTAGGGCATACGGCAGTAAAGAAATTGGAATTGAAGGATCTTTCACAGCGCGATTGAAGTCGAAACACGCCTCAATCCAAACAACAGTATTTGTAAGCTCCGATCATCAGGCAGACTGTCTACTAGGATACGAGACAGCAAAAGCGCTGGGTTTAGTCCACATCTCCACGCAGTAACAATGGATCCCGGATATCAGTACCTGAGAGACATGTTTCCCCAACTGTTCCAAGGTATTGGAAAACTCCGGAATCACCAAGTCAAACTACACATAGACCCTTCGGTACCTGCGGTCACTAGAAAGCACCGACGTGTGGGTTTTCACCTTCGCAAAGCGATGTCGGAGGAAATCGACCGACTTCATCTAAAAGAAGACATCATCGAGCAAGTCCTAGACGGTCCGACACCATGGGTTTCGCCGTGTATTATGGTGCCGAAACCAAAGCAGCCTGGAAAGTTTAGAGTATGTGTCGATATGCGCGCACCGAACTTGGCAATTTTAAGGACCTAGCATGTAATCCCAACTGTAGAGGACCTAATCGTTGACCTGAACGGCGCACGGTTCTTTACAAAGCTGGATATGAACCAGGGATATCATCAGCTCGAATTACATCCGCAATCACGCTACATCACGACTTTCGCTACGCACCAGGGCCTGTTCAGGTATAAAAGGCTCAACTTTGGAGTCAATTGCGCGTCGGAAATTTTTGACGACATCATCCGTCAAATCGTAAATGGCATCTCAGGAGTAGTCAACCGTAGTGACGACATCCTCGTCACTGGGAAAACCAAGAACGAGCATGACAGAAACCTTAAAGAAGTGCTCCAACGTCTCGCCAAAAAACAGCTTACACTAAATTTTGACAAATGTGAGTTTGGGAAGACGAGCATCACATTTTATGGTTTGAACTTTAGCGCCGATGGTCTGGCACCTGACAAGATAAAAGTAAAGGCAATCGACGAAGCGGAACAACCACAAAGCCCGGAAGAAGTTGCAAGCTTTCTTGGAATGATAACGTTCTCTAATAGATTCATTCCAGACGCAGCCACAGTTGCGGAACCATTGCGCAAGCTCACACGGCAAGGCTCTACATGGACGTGGGACACTCAAGAAGAAGGCGCATTCCAAGAGTTGAAAAGACGTCTACGAGAAGCTACGACACTAGCCTATTATAACGTGGACAAGCAAACCACCATAATCGTAGATGCTAGTCCAAAGGGCCTAGGAGCCATATTAGTACAGGTATCCAAAGATGGACACGAAACTCCAATTGCTTTTGCTAGCCGCCGATTAACAGACATCGAGTCACGCTACTCTCAAACGGAACGAGAAGCGTTAGCCATCACGTGGGCCATCCTCCATTTTCATTTATATGTGGCAGGAAAAGGTTTCAAGATCATAACCGATCACAAGCCACTAGTTCCCATCTTCAATAAAGCTCTAATACAAGCACCCGCACGAATCGAGAGATGGCTGTTGAAATTACAGCAGTATGACTTCGTTGTAGAGTACCGCCCCGGGAAAAATAACCCGGCAGATTTTATGTCCAGGCATCCAACCAAGGAATCAAAAGTCTCATCACGCGAAGAAATACTGGCGGAAAACTACATTGACTCTGTATGTCTCCGCTCGCAACCGAAGCATGTCTCTCTCCACGAAATTGCCGCTGCTACAGCCAACGACCAGCCGCTTCAGATTATAATTAAAAGCCTAAAAAGGATTAAACGCGGTGGAGCAACTGAGCTAAACGAAGCTGAAGAAAAACGACTCAAAGTACTGAAGCAGTGCGCAGACCAGATGACGATTCTAAACTCCAAGGACGGTGAATTCCTCCTTAAAGGGACCAAGATTGTTATTCCCGACATCCTGACGCACCGAATCGTAGACATCGCGCACCAAAGTCATCTGGGTATGGTGAAAACGAAAGGCTTACTCCGAGAAAAAGTCTGGTTCCCAAATTTGGATCAACTGGTTGAAAACAAAATCAGCAATTGTATTCCATGTCAAGCTTGCACGAACACGAATCAACCAGAACCCCTCCTAATGTCGAGCTTACCTGCCAAACCGTGGACCGAAGTTAGCGCTGATTTCGCAGAGATGCCGAACGGGGATTACCTTCTAGTTGTTTATGACGACTATTCACGCTACCCCGTTGTCAGTAAGGTCACAACGACGTCAACAGCAGCCGTGACACCGAAGCTAGAAGAAATATTTGCGTTATTCGGCATACCAGAAGTTGTCAAGACCGATAACGGTCCGCCGTTCAACGGTGCAGAATTTGCTCAGTTTGCGATAAGCATGAATTTCCATCATCGCAAAGTCACGCCACTTTGGCCCCAGGCAAATGGCGGAGTTGAAAGATTTATGAGAACCTTAAAAAAGGCTCTTCGCTGTGCAGTTGCCGAGGGAGCCAACTGGCGACATCGAATCTCAAACTTCCTATTAGACTACCGTGCCTCACCTCATCCTAGCTCAGGTGCATCGCCCGGTTCCATGCTATTCGGAAGACCAATGCGAACAAGGCTTCCACAAGTCCGCGCAGCTCTATCCGAGGATGAAATCCGCAACAAGGACACGGCCTACAAGAACAAGATAAAGAACTACGCTGACAAGAAGTCGAAGCATCGCGTCTTCGAAGTGGGCGATACCGTTCTATTAAGACGCGACAGAATCTCGAACAAACTGCAGACTCCGTATGAGACACGTCCATTCATGGTCACCAAGATAAACGGTACTATGGTCACTGCGGTGAACGAACATCGTTGCGTCACCAGGAACATAAGCTTCTTCCGGAAAATAAGTGGTGGCATTCCTGCAGGTGAACCAAATCCAAATGAAGAGATGGAAGAGGAACCTAGTACCACCATTTTTGAAACTCAACCTCCGCGCGCGGATATACCAACTGAAGACCAACCTCCAGACGCCGGTAATGTCAGACGAAGCGGTCGAGAGCATCACCGACCTCGAAGATACGAAGATTTCGTGTTATATTAATAATCCTCACTTTTGTATTGTTTAAATAATTTAAGTTCTGGTCATCCGCTTAAAGAAAGTGTGAATCACAATTTTGATCTGTTTGTATGATGGTCTCAAGCGGAAACCAGTCACAATTATTCTAGTTAAAAAAAAAAAAAAAAAAAAAAAAAAAAAAAATAGCATTGTAACATCGTGCTAAGCAGCCAACAGAGGGCAGCACGGGAATGAGGATGGTAAATACACGGACATAACAGAGAGCAGGAGTGTGATAAAAAGCTCCCCGATTATCGTCGAGTAAACGACCCATCGGTGTGTTAAATTATTATATTTGAGTAAACAAATATTACAATGATTATGGAGAGTTGGAAACGCTCTTTATACAGCAAGAAGATGTTGAAAAGAGAGCCAGCAAGGTTCCCCGTAAGGGTTTACTTAAAATGATTGACGACGACTTCAGGGCTGCTAAGATCCCAAATCCTGTACTGGCACACCAAACACAAAGCGGGAATATCAAACTCGTCTTTAAGAGTCACGACGAAAAGCTTGAAGCGGAACCGTTACTCAAGAAAGTAGTCTTACCCCAAACTTGGCCCGGTAAGAATGATCTCAAGAAAATTGAACTTAAGCGTAGTAGTACACCAACTACCTAGGGACCAGAATTACCAAGAAATTTGTCAACATCTGTCCGAAAAAAATTCAAGTCTGAACGTCGTATTCAATGCAGAAAAAGTTAAATGGCTAAATCCCAGCAGTAAGAAGGCCTATGGGTCTCTATTGGTCTCGTGCGACTGCATTGAGAAGAAGGCAAATCTGCTGCGGGCTGGAATGCTCTTTGCCTTTAATAGGCGAATTAAAGTAGAAGACAACAACCCCCCTCAATATCATCAATGCTTTCACTGTCAAGCATACGGCCACGTAGCCACGGTATGCCGAGATAAAGAACCAACTTGTGGAAAATGTGCCCAAAAACATGACACAAGGAAATGCTTGGAGGATACCAAAAAATGTGTGAATTGCAAAGGTGAACATTTTGCTTTTGACGCAAGTTGTCCTATTAGACAGAAAGAGAAGAAGGAGAGAGAACAAAAATCGCACAATGCGCGCTCAGGCGCTGGTAACTATCCTAGCTTATCCACGAACCAGCGTGTAGAAAAATCGTCGAACGCGGTTGCACCTATCTCTCAGCAGGATTGACATAACTCCAGGGCAAAGCCTTCCAGATTAAAGACCAAGAACCGGGATCTAAAATGTATGTTCTTTAACTCTGATTCTCTTTTAAACAAAATTGAAGAAACGAGACTACTTGCACAATCTGAAGAGCCAGACATTATAGCAATTGTGGAGGTTAAACCTAAAAACTGCAGGTTCAAACCTACAGCTGCTGAATTATCAATCTGTGGATACAACACGCTTGACATCAATTTGGATAGTGACCTTGGGCGTGGCGTTATTTGTTATAGTAAAAACAATTTGAGAGTGTACCCCGTACCCCAACGTGAATCTGTGCCCCAAGAAATGTTATGGTTACGAATCAGTCATTTAAATGGAATGAATATGATCTTCGGTGTGTGTTATAGAAGTCCTTACAGCACCGCAGAAAATGATAAGGAGATTTGCGCTGAAATTTCGGAAATGACAGCTTCCCCAAATCAAAATATAGTCATAGTGGGTGACTTCAATCTCCCTAAAGCTAATTGGCAACACCGTTATACACACTCGCAACAAATTAATCCTGAAAACGTATTTCTTAATTGTTTCAACAGTAACTTCCTTGACCAATTAATTGAAGAACCCACTCGAGTCCGTGGAACAAACAAACCGAGCTTGCTCGATCTTCTACTTGTAAGTAACCCCGAGGTTGTGACATATGTTGAAGTCCAGTCGCCAATCGGAAAATCGGATCATGCTGTAATAACTTTTATCCTGCAAACTAACCGACTGGAAAAGAAGAATATACAATGGCCGAACTACTATAAAGGCAACTACCAGGAGATAAGAAGAGTCCTTTCCAAAGTCAACTGGGATCAAGTATTTCAAGACTTAGAATCCATGGATGATCTGTACAGCAAGTTCCTGCGCACAGTAAAATTTGTGGAATATTGCTTCATACCGCCTAGACTACGTAGTAGTAGAGCAGCAGTTTCTAGGGAAACATTGAAATTAATAGCCGAAAAAAGGGATGCCTGGAATGCCTTCAAATCAAACAAAGATGACTCTTCATTGGAGTTAAATTACCGACGCTTCCGCAATAAAGTGCGCAAAGCCACCAGACAGGAAGTAAACAGAAGAGAAAGTCTACTGGCAAAAAATTTAAAAGACAATCCCAAAATCTTCTGGAAACATGTCAATGCGAAAAGAAAGAACGGAACCATTATACCTCCATTACTAGATGAAACCACGAGACTTACTGTTTCTGAACCGATTGAAAAGGAAAATGTACTAAACCGACACTTCTCTGTTGTATTTACGCGCGAAATAGATATAACAGAGGTTGATTCTTGTGTCTCGGAAGATCCTTTTCCCCCACTCAATATTTGCGCGTCAATGGTTTTAGAAAAACTTAACAGGTTGGATACATCCAAGTCCCCTGGCCCGGACATGTTACACCCTAAAGTCCTCAAGGAAGCTGCTGCTGTCCTAGTCAAACCGCTTACTTTCATTTATCGAAAATCCATTTCCTCTGGCCAACTCCCGACAATATGGAATAGTGCTGTTGTTACCCCAATCTTTAAATCCGGGAAACGTGACTTACCCTCGAATTATGGGCCTATTAGTTTAACTTGTGTAACGTGCAAAATCCTCGAATCAATTATTGCTGACCACATTTTGACCGAATTTAGACACAGAAAAATATTATCAGATAAACAGTTCGCATTTTTACCTGGACGCTCCGCTGAAAGTCAACTTTTACTTGCTGTCGAGAACTGGAAAAAGAATGCGGATAAGGGGCTTCAAACTGATGTTATATATCTGGACCTTAAAAAGGCGTTCGACAAAGTACCCCATGGTAGACTTATTCAAAAATTGGTAGACTACGGTCTCGGTCCTAGTACCTCACCCACCCTGACTAAATGGATTAAAAGTTTCTTAACGAATCGGACGCAATCAGTTTGTGTTGAAGGTGAAGTCAGTGACTTAGTGATAGATGTTCTAAGCGGAGTTCCCCAGGGCTCGGTTCTGGGTCCGTTACTATTTAACATATATATTTATGACCTAACAGACAAAATTGAGTCGACAGTCTTTCTTTACGCGGATGATACCAAAATTAGTAACGTAATTAACTGCCCGGAGGATATGATTAAGCTCCAAGATGACATTAAAAGTATTGAGCTTTGGATGGAGAAATGGCTGATGGAATTGAACATCCCAAAGTGTCACCAACTGACGATTGGAAATGAATCTGTCACAAGTAGTTATGTCCTGGGTGGCGAAGTAATTACCAAGACCGATTGTGAACGGGATCTTGGAGTCCTGATTGACACAAAACTTAATTTTCACCAACATTATGCGAGCATTGCGGCTAAAGCAACGAGAGTGGCTGGACTAATTAGACGAAACTTCACCTGTGTGGATAAAACAATGTTGTCCATGCTGTATAAAACGCTCGTTAGACCTATTCTTGAGTACGGCCACTGTGTAACGCGCCCGTTCTTCAACAGGGACCTAGAAGCCCTAGAAAAAGTTCAAAGGAGAATAACCAAATTTCCTGGAAATCTTCGTCACCTCTCCTATACAGAAAGACTCAAAGCCCTGAACCTGCCAACTCTGGCATATAGGTTTCTACGGGGTGACCTGATAGAAGCGTTTAAATTGTGTCACGCCTATTATGAAAATGTGTCCGCCGAACAATATTGTGTTTCAACCAAAGCAATTGTCGTGGCCATATCCTAAAACTCAAGACAGAACGATTCTTCAAAGATGTAGGCCGCTGGACCTTCCAAAACCGAATCGTAGATGAATGGAATAGCCTACCAGAAAAAGTGATCAAATTCTCCTCCACACAGACATTTAAAAAATCACTAGATGAGCATTTTGGCTCAAAAATGTTTGACCCGTTACAATTTCGTAGAGATAAATAGTTACAAAGAGGCTTTATAAAGCCTTATATGTTGCAATAAATAATAATAATAAGAAATAAATACCACCAAACTTCCTAATATGATAATCGATCCTAAATATAACCATATTGGTAAAATAAAACTATTTAACATTATTCAATTCACCTTAATAATTTAAAAAAAATATTGGTCTTGTAAATTAAAAATAAGATTAATTCTTCTTAGGTATCAAGAAAATAACTATTTACACCGTAAGCTTCCAAAGCTTGTATTCTTTTTAAACTACTTCTTGCTATTTTAATAATGTTAATATACAATCTACTATCAATTTTTTTTATTAATAAACTCCTTTTTATTTATAACACTCACTCACCTTTATCCATAGGGCTAAGCTTAATAGTACAAAGACTTTTAATTTTTTTAATATCAGGGAGATTATTTTTAAATTATTCATTTTCATATAACCTTTTTTAATTTTTTTAGGGGGTTTACTAGTGCTATTTATTTATATTTCTAGATTAGCATCAAACGAATTATTTAAGTTTAATCCTTATATATTCATTATAATTGCCATGTCTAGAATATTAATAATAATGATAATCTATTTAAATAGAGAAAATTCATGAAATAATCTATTAATTCATAAATGAATAATCTTAATAAACTATAAATCTCTCCTTACTAAAATCTATAGACCAATATTATTTCAAATAGCACTATTTCTCATCTTCTATCTTCTATTATGTTTATTAGTTGTAGTTACTATTACTAAATTTGATAGAAGACCTCTCCGTTTACAAAAATAATGCTAACTATACGAAAATCCCATCCTTTAATTAAAATCATTAATAACGCACTAATTGACTTACCAGCGCCATCAAATTTCAACATTTGATGAAATTTTGGCTCTCTACTAGGTTTATGCTTAATAATTCAAATCCTCACAGCAATACACTTGCAATACACTTCTCTGCTCATTTAGATATGGCTTTCTCTAGTGTAGCTCACATTTGTCGCGATGTTAACTATGGCTGACTTTTACGAACTTTACACGCAAATGGGGCCTCTTTCTTCTTTATTTGTTTATATCTTCATATTGGACGTAGTATATACTATGGATCTTATTTATTCTCTCTGAAATGATTTGTGAGAATTATACTTTTATTATTAGTCATAGGAACCGCTTCTATGGGCTATGTATTACCATGAGGACAAATATCTTTTTGGGGGCAACAGTAATTACAAATTTAGTATCAGCCATTCCTTATGTAGGAAGCAGTATTGTCCAGTGAATTTGAGGTGGATTTGCAGTTGACAACCCCGCATTAACTCGATTTTTACAATCCACTTTTTACTCCCTTTCACCATTTCAGGAGTTACTGTAATTCACTTATTATTTTTGCATCAAACAGGATCAAACAACCCTATTGGAGTAGCCAGAAATACAGATGAAATCCTATTTCATCCTTATTTCAGAGTCAAAGATGTAGTAGGGTTTATAATTATACTAATAGCTTTAGTAATTCTTAGTTTATTAGAACCATATCTATTGGGGGATCCAGACAACTTCACCCCAGCAAACCCCTTAGTTACTCCATGCCATATTCAACCTGAATGATACTTTTTTTTTGCGTACACCATTCTTCGATCTATACCTAATAAATTGGGGGGGGGTTGTTGCTTTATTAATATCCATCCTAATTTTAAGCACACTACCTATTTTCCATTTTAGAAAATTTCGGGGGTTAGAATTTTACCCTATTAATCAAATCTATTTTTGGCTATTAGTAACCACTGTAATCTCATTAACTTGAATTGGCGCACGACCTGTAGAAGAACCCTTTATTTTAATATTACAAATCTTAACTGTAATATACTTCTCTTACTACTTTGTTAAACCCCTATTACTCAAATTATGAGATAATCTAATTTAAAATTATTTGGCTGAAAGGAAACCACTTGTCTTGAAAACAAAATACAAAGGTTCAAATCCTTTAATAATTTATATTTCTTAACACAATGAATTAAAATAACATTATATACATCGAAAAAAATAACAAATAATTTAAAGAAATAGGGAGAAATGACTTTCACCACATAAGGGCCTATTACTTGCCATGTTTTTTTTTAGCACGAGAGCTTGTATGTGGTCCGCACCAGCTGCCTTGTTGGGAGGTAGACCGTCGAGGATAGTAGTGATCTCTTCCCTGGAGGAAGCTTCCTCGTAGGGAGACAGACTTGCTCTGTTGGTAGTGCGGCGGAAACGAGATGAGTGATGGATATCATGGGATGAATCTACAGGTTTGCCATTCAACAAGTGTTTTGCTACATAGTTGAGCTTTGATGTAGGGTCGGGGAAAGGTTTCCCATGATCTTGACAGAGATGCTGTAGCCGGTTGTTGTTATGCGAACGTAGGTGACGGTCGAAGTTCCACAGAATTCTGTTACTCGGATCTTCCATTTGTGCTGCCCAATATCGTCCTTTCAACTCACGAGTTTTCGCCCGATAGATATTTCGCTTCCTTTTCCATTCATCTTCCCTTTGTAAGTATCTTATGGCACGATAAAGTCGAAGAGCGGCTGCGGATTCTTTTCGAAGGTGATATAGTTCGCTATTCCACCAGGGATTTTTCCGTTTGTCGTCTGACCTGGTTGGTATGTGCTTATTCATAGCCTCGCGGATGATAGTAGTGAGCGAGTTGACTGCAATATCAATTTCCTGTGGGTTTTGTGGATTCGATATCATTGAGTGCATCTTAATTAAGCTAGACGACAGGTGGGAATAAAGGTCTTTCCAGTTTGCTTTTGCGTATGACCAAGAGGTTTTCGGTACGCGGGTTATAAGATTTTTGAAAGACAGGACTATTGCCTTATTAACTGATTCATTATAATAAGAATCTTCGCTAAGAATGGACCAATTAACTTGCGTGCGTAAGGTAGGTTATATCCACGTTAAGTCTATAGTGGACTTGTGACCACGTTCGTTATGAAACGTGGGTTTGTTCCAGTTGTTTAGCAAGACCAAGTCTTGTTCAGATGCAAAATCGTACAGTTGTGATCCAGCGGTGTCGGGAGTCCTATCTTCCGTAGCCAGTGATGGGCGTTGAAATCACCAGTGATTACAATACGATCCATGTGTCCATGCTTTTTCTGTATGTCAGAGAGAAGTGATGTGGTTTTGGTGGTGTGTCTTCTGTATAATGCGATTACCAGTATGGGGAGGGAGCCTGTGATGGAGAGCTTGAGAGCCACATACAACTGAGATATCTCCAAAACGTAGAAAGGACTGTTCGTCTTGCGAAGGAGAAGCACACCTTCGTATTCGAGTGCGGGGCTAATTAGTTCAAAGCCCCCCATCCTTGGGTATGGCAAGTTTTTCGGAGGTTCCATGACTGCTATTGTGTCAATATTCTTGATTGAGGCCTCCCATATGAGTTCCGTAAGTTGATTGTAATTCTTCCTTACATTTTGTACCCGAAGCTCCGTCATTCTGGGCGTCTTTTGGGGGTCTTTGAGCTGCGGTTAACTGTTTTCCATTCGTCTGCTCTCCGCTGTTCGGTGGGATTGACTGCTGGTTTTTCAGCCTCTTTCTTTCTAATGGGGCAAGATTGGTCAAACGCGAAGTGGTCCCCTTTACAGTTGACGCATTTGCATTTGTTCCCAGTGCAGGTCCTGGTGTCGTGTTCTTCTCCGCATTTTGTGCAACTAGGTTGTTTACTGCGACAGTTTGCAGACATGTGGCCGTAAGCTTGGCATCTATAACATTGAAGGACGTTCGAGCGCCTGATTTCTTCCACTTGGATGATTCTGTTGTAAGCCAATAGAACCCCATCCTCTTTGATCTTCTGATTCTCTTCCGCCGTGGAGCACGTATACATGATGGATCCAAAGGCTTTGGTGCTGGTTGGATTAAGCCACTTTGCCTTGTCTGCGAAGAACTTTATTTCCATGTCCGAATTCATGTCTGAAAGATGCGCACAGATTTGTTCTAAAGATTCATCTTTGGGAAGTTGATGGAAGATTAGACGAAGGTCGGGTTGTCTGGTGATCACTTTGACTGGGGCCATGCATTTCAGGGATGCAGCGTCGAGGATCGGTTCTGCCTTAGCTTTTTCTTCCTTGCTTTTGAAGGTCAGGATTAGTCTATTCGATTTCGTTTTCCTCGCGAAAATCGGCCTCGGGGCGTTGGGGCAAGTTTGTTGGAGGTCTCGTTCAATGGTTTGTAGCAGCTCCTTATTAGGGAGGAACATACCCCTTTTCTCCAAGTCCAATTGCTCCAGAACCATAGTTTCATCATGGACTGTTGAGGGCAGAATTTTTGTTGGGTTGGTGGTGGAGGTTGCGGGGGTTTCATCTCGAGGTTTGCTTAGCGTCTTCGACAATCTAACCGCTTGGGACCACGATTTGTGCTGATCTACTCCCCCAGATGGAGTCATGTGTGACTTCACCTCATCCCTGAGTCTCTGAATCTCGTTGGCGAGTGAAGTGATCAGCTCTCGCAAGGAAATCTTTTCTACGCTTTCTTGCTTTAGTTGGGTTTCAAGGGACGAGATTTGGAGCACCATTTGATCTTGGGTTCTCTTCATTGCAAGGAGTATGGTAGACGCATGGTCAGGGCGAAGTTGAGGCTCTTCCAGAGAATTTGCACGTTTTCTAATAGGCATTTCTTTTGGGTCGTTCGAGGGGGAGGCGGATCTTTTGGTTTGAGCATGGGCAAGAGAACTTCTCTTGTTACGGCAAGGTTTGCAGTTTTTCGCTGCAGGTACATCTCTTTCAAAAAGAATGGCACAGGTGGCACAATAGATTTGGTTGGTCTGGGTACGGGCGAGTTCACTGTTGACCTCGGATTCTGTGGGACCTTGGCCTCCCTCGCAGCTGGGCGAGTTCATCGGCGAACATGACGCAATAGAGTCCATGAACGGCCCCCCGAATGTTGATTTCTTTTCTCCCCTTGTGAAAAACGGTGTGAAAAACGGGTTCAAACGAAACGAAAGCTTAACGAACGGATAACTGAGGATTTGCTAAAAAACTGGGTGCAAATACGGTAACAAACTTGTACGAAAAACTTCCCAAAATAGGTTCGGAAACGAGAGCACAGAAACTAACGTCCCCCTTATTTGTTGTCGCAGCAAGTGTCTCTAATAAATAATTAAATACAAATAATACTATGAAAACATTAAAAAAATAAAAATAATAAACTTTACTATGTTTTCGAATGTGGGTTATTAAATAACCCTACTAAATATATTTCCATAAATAATGTATTTTTAAACTTAAATTGAGTGCCTGATCAAAAGGATTACCTTGATAGGGTAAATAATGTAATTTATTACCTCAATTATTTGTGATAGAATTGCACTAACGCCTAGAAAATCTGTAGTGACCTGACTCCCTGGTCAGGTTGGCCCCGCCCCGACAAGGCGGATATAAACAAACCAGGTACAATACAGGAGTGATAACCCTCAATCAAGAGCATCATCCTATCAAATATCTCAAGCTAAAATAACCATCCAAGTAACCAAACAGTGTCATCACCAACGATACCACAAGAATCAAAACCTCTTATGCTCTCTACATTAACAAATAAAGTAAGCTAAAATTAAGCTAATGGGCTCATACCTCACTGATAGAACTACTCTCTTTACTAATTATAATTAATCCTCGATTTCCTGTTTTTTTCTTTATTATTACTAAGATTAATAATTGTAATATCTTCAAATTCATGATTCTCTGCTTGAATCGGGTTCGAGCTCAATCTAATAAGTTTTATCCCGATTATAATAACCAAAAACAATCAACAATTAACAGAAGCAGGATTAAAATATTTTTTAATTCAAGCATTAGCCTCCGTTATTTTTATATTTAGAGCTTTATTCAGCCTTTTTTGTTTTATATACCCATCCTCTTTTATTATCATTATCTTAATAATAAGATTGTTATTAAAAATAGGAGCCTCCCCCTTTCATGCCTGGTTTCCGGTAGTATCTGAAGGACTTTCTTGAAATAAATTTGCAGCGTGTAGCAGCAATTTCGGTGTAGCAGCGATCTTGTTGCAAGAGGAAAATGGCAAGGAAAGGGTCGTGGCGTATGCAAGTCGCTCGTTGACGGCCACGGAACAGCGTTATTCGCAGTTGGAAAGGGAGGGCCTCGCAGTCGTCTGGGCCTGTGAGCACTTTCATTTGTATGTTTTCGGAAAACCCATCACGTTTAGAACAGACCATAAGCCACTGGTAGGCTTATTCAACAAATCTCTTAACTGCGTGAACGCGCGTATTGAACGCTGGGCGCTACGTCTTTTGCCTTACAATGCGACAATTCAACACATAGCTGGAGCCACTAACCCCGCCGACTTCATGTCAAACAACCAACAGTATCGGATCGGAACGCGGTAGCCAGCACCTGTGCTGATGCGTTCGTGAATCTCTTAAGTCAGAGCCTCCTGCCCACTGCCCTCAAGCTATCCGAGGTAGCAAAAGCAACGGAGCAAGACGAAGTACTACAGCTAGTCAAGCGAGCTATCGTCACAGGGAACTGGAGCCCTGTCAAGAAACGTAACGCAGTTTACTTTCAACGTAGAAACGAGTTAACGTTTGACGCTGACAACAACGTAATTTTAAAAGGACGCAAGATTTGTATTCCAGAAGAGCAGCAAGAGCGCATCATTCAGATAGCACACGAAAGCTATATGGGCATGACTAAAACCAAGCAACGTCTGCGCCTACATGTCTGGTTTCCCGGCATGGACCGCATGGTCGAAACGATCATTAAAATCTGCCGTGAGTGCCAAATTTGCACTGAAGATCGCTCAAAAGAACCATTATGCCCCACACCATTACCTGATGAACCCTGGACGGACCTCAGTATGGACCTTTTTAGTCTGCCGAACGGCGATAAAGCGTTTGTCATAATCGACAAGTATTCCCGATTCCCAGAGGTGGCGATTCTTGAACACACCAGCGCCAAAGACATCATCAAGGTGCTAGATGCCAAATTCGCACGTTTTGGGATACCAGCAACTATCGCCTCAGACAATGGACCACCGTTCCAAAGTGAAGAGCTAAAACAGTATCTTCAACGTATTGGTGTCGAACACCGCCGTATAACACCATACTGGCCCGCCGCTAACGGCGACGTTGAACGATTCATGAGGAATCTAAACAAACTGGTCAGATCCTCAGTTGCGGAGAACGTGGACTGGAAGGAGAAGTTGCAACCTTTCCTTCTAGCCTATCGTTCAGCACCTCACCGGATGACTGGGCACAGCCCAGCTAGCCTACTATTTGGAAGACAGGTGAAAACCAAGCTCCCTCAGCTTAGCAATGCACATCAGCAACCCCGAAAGGAAGAAGTGAAGAACCAGGACCGGAAAGCCAAAGAGAAAATGAAAGCCAATGCGGATCGGCATAACCATGCCAGGCAGAAGAGCTTCATCGTAGGGGGAAAAGTCCTCTTGAAAGACCAAAGGGCTATCCCAAACAAAATGCTGCCAGGATATAACACCAACCCTACACAGTAATTGCAGCAAAAGGAACGATGATCACAGCCCAACGTGGAAGCGAACAAGTCAAGCGCAATGCCAGCTTATTCAAAAGATTTACCGGAAATGAAGAAAGTCAAAGAGTGGAACCGAGACAAACTGAAATTGAAGATTTAAGCCCAGTCCCGCAAGCGGTGATTGCTGAGCCAATAAGTGAAACCCCTCGCTGGACTCGGCAACGGGAAACTCGTCCCCCTACATACCTGAGTAATTATGTGACTAAAAAAAGGGAGAGATGTAGTGACCTGACTCCCTGGTCAGGTTGGCCCCGCCCCGACAAGGCGGATATAAACAAACCAGGTACAATACAGGAGTGATAACCCTCAATCAAGAGCATCATCCTATCAAATATCTCAAGCTAAAATAACCATCCAAGTAACCAAACAGTGTCATCACCAACGATACCACAAGAATCAAAACCTCTTATGCTCTCTACATTAACAAATAAAGTAAGCTAAAATTAAGCTAATGGGCTCATACCCCACTGATAAAACTACTCTCTTTATTAATTATAATTAATCCTCGATTTCTGTTTTTTTTCTTTATTATTACTAAGATTAGTAATTGTAATATCTTCAAATTCATGATTCTCTGCTTGAATCGGGTTCGAGCTCAATCTAATAAGTTTTATCCCGATTATAATAACCAAAAACAATCAACAATTAACAGAAGCAGGATTAAAATATTTTTTAATTCAAGCAATAGCCTCCGTTATTTTTATATTTAGAGCTTTATTCAGCCTTTTTTGTTTTATATACCCATCCTCTTGTATTATCATTATCTTAATAATAAGATTGTTATTAAAAATAGGAGCCTCCCCCTTTCATGCCTGGTTTCCGGTAGTATCTGAAGGACTTTCTTGAAATAAATTTTTAATTTTGGCCACAATCCAAAAAATCAACCAACAGTGGGTTGATCTTTTGAATTGTGGCCAAAATTAAAAATTAAGTCGTAACATAGCAGATGTACTGGAAAGTGCCTCTAGATAGTCGGGCTATAGCTAAATAGTTGAAAAATTCATTTACACTGAATTAATTTCTGTGCAATCCAGAATAGCTTGAAAATGTAATTTTTTTTTTAATATTAATCGGCGTAGGCAATAGTCTATTGCCAATCTATATATTGGTCGCTTAATGTACAAAACTTAACAACATTGAGCTAAATTACAGGAGGGGGAGGGGAGGGAACAAGGTAGGGAAAGGGAGGGTATGTTGAAGGAAGTTTACTGTGGCGAAAATTTCGATGTTGCAGAGGCACGCTTGAATGCTAGCATAATTTTATGAACTGCTGAAAAAAGCTTGGGATTCGTCAAGCAGTTGGCTGAGTTGAAATGAAGGCCCATCCGGCAGTGTTGCCTGATTAGTTGGGTTCTTTCTTTATTGAACAAGCGGCAATGTATCAGAATGTGATGCAGGTCTTGAATTGGGTTATCTGGGCATGCGCAATGATTAGAGGTCGTTTTCTTCATCCTATACAAGTAACTAAGGGTGGGGAAATGTGTAAATCGGACTTGTATTATACAGCTTATTGCGCTTTTCGGGAGCTTTAAATTGCAGATGGGTTTTCCGTCAGGTACTATTCCTAGATGTAGTAGGTGATGGGCTGAGGAGGAGTTTTTCCAATCTTTGTTCCACTCTTCATATAAAGCTTTCCCAATAAGGAGTTTTGCCTCTCTTGGTGGTGTTGTTGGTTAGCCCAGTTTGTCTTCTAGGAGGTTTGATAAGCGCGCTCTGCATGTCGTATATCTCTGAGGCGTTTTGTTATTTTTTGTAGTAGGCGTTTCAACAAGTTGACGGGATGCCGCAAAACGGAGTGCCCTCTCTTTTGCTAGGAAAGACAGTGGCATTATGCCGGTTTCAATTTCCAGAGTTGAAGTAGAGGTCGTTCGTAACGCACCCGTGATGATAAGAAGGGCTTGTCGGTGTACGGTATTAAGGAGTTTGAAAGCTGTTGTGGTAATGCTCGACCAAGCTGGGAATGCATAGAGGAGTTTCGAGTAAATTGTAGCTGTTGGTAAGCATTTGAGTTGTCGGCACAAAACTGATCTGTTCTTAGCAATTTTCCGAATACAATGTAGTGGCTTCAGTGATTCCGCGGATAGGTGTCTGACGTGAGCAGACCAATCAAGTTTGTGGTCTAAGATTAAGCCTAGGTAGCGTACAGATGGTTTCGGGCTTATGATGATTGAGTTCCAGGAGATAGGTGTCATATCCCGCAACTGCTTTCTGCTAAAGTGAATTAGTTCAGTCTTTTCGATGTTAAATTCGAGAGAGAATCGTTTGCTCCATTTGGAAAGGGCTTCTAGGGATTTTTTTATTAACTTGACATTGACACGTCCTGATGATCCCGAAGTGTAAAGGAGAAGATCGTCGGCAAAGGCAATCAGTTTGACCCTCTTACCTTTGATGAGATCTAGTGCGCCATCTATGTAAATAAAAAAAAGTAGCGGAGAAAGTGGTGACCTTGTGGCACTCCTTTGCATATGGGAATTGGCGTGCTAGATGAGCCGTTGTGTGAGACGAATATAATTCGATCGGTCAGGAAGCTTTGGATGAGGCATGTATAAGTGGGATGGACTTTTTTCTTTTTAGCAATTTGTATGAGCTTTCCGTAGTCTACGTTGTCGAAGGCACCTTTGATATCAAGGAGTAAGGCTGAGGTGATCTTGCGTTTGCTAAAACTACTCAAAACTGAATCGGTCAAAGTGATGAGAGCGTCTGTAGTTGAACGGTTAGGCCGGAAGCCCCATTGTGTGTTGGAGAGTAGGTTTCCTCCCTCTATGTGAGCTGAAAGCCTTTTTGATATGGCCTTCTCCAGTATTTTGCCTAGTATTGGTAGTAGAGGTAGCCTAGTATTGGTAGTATTGGTAGTAGAGTAGAGTAGTATTGGTAGTAGAGCTATAGGGCGAAATTTTTTTATACATGTGTAGTTCTCCTTGTTGGGTTTGGGTAGGGCAAGAACTTTCGCATTTTTCCAGTGGGTTGGGAAGTAGCCGGTTAAAAGGATTGCATTATAAATTCTTAAAATTGTGGGGCCAACTGTTTGCCATGTGTTTTTCAAAATTATTGCTTGTATATCATCATGACCGGCGGCTTTCAGGGGAGGAATGTCCTTGAGGATAGCAGTAATTTCTTCCGGTGTGAAAGGATGGACTTGATGGTTCGTGTGTTTAGTAGGCCGAATGGGTGGTAAGGGAGTAGGTGTTTGATGATGTGCATTAAACAGTTCCGTGGCCATGAAATCTAGTTTTGACTTTATGTCGGTAAGTGGTTGCCCATCTTTGTTAAGAACTTCAAGGAATCGGTTGTGGATAGAGGATTGTCGAAGGGATCTATTCCAGTTCCATAGTATTCTATTATCCGGAGTTTGAAGTTTAGCATTCCAATAGAGCTCACGGGCTTTGCGGACTTCCGCTCTGTACTGGTTCCTAGTACGTTTCCATATCTTTTCACTTTGTGGGTTTTGCGAGGCCCGGTGGAGTCTGTGTAAGTTGGCAGTTTGCTTTCGTAAGGACATCAGACTAGAGTTCCACCAAGGGTTAGTTTTGTTCCCGGCTGCCCGTTTCGGGATGTTGCTCAGCATGGCACGTGTGATTAGACTGGTTAAGCAACCTACGGCTGAGTCAATGTCACGTGGAGACTGTAAGTCAGTGAAAGCTGAGACATTTTGGAGGATGTCTACAGTCAAGTCTGTGTTCAGTTGTGGCCAATTTGCTTTGTTGTAGTTCCAAATGTGAACAGAGGGTGGTTTACTATGTGAGAGAAAATCGATGGCTACAGCGGCGTGGTCCGATTCGTTTATAAAAGTGTCTTCGTTTACCAGGGAGTGCTTCACTTGTGATAGAGTCTGGGGCGTTGCGAAAGTCAAGTCTAATGTGGAACAGTGTCCTCTTTCGTTTTTAAAAGTTGGAGTGTCCCATTTGTTCAGTAAGTCAAAGTTGTGACTGTGCGCAAAGTCAGTCAAGATGTTGCCTGCCTCGTTTGGCTGTTTGTTCTCCCACCACCAGTGATGGGCGTTGAAGTCGCCTTTGATTAGTATGTGCGGGCTCAGGTGTTTGCATCTATCCCATATAGTCCGGAGAAGTGTGTCGGTATCTGTCGTATGACACCTATGGATTCCAATCACTGTAATAGGGGGGGCATGTGGAGAAGTGATTTGAAGGATGGCGTAGAGCTCATCAACACAATTGACTGTGACATTACTGTTCGATTTGGACAGGATTATGAGCCCTTTGTGTTCGGATTTGGGTACTGATACGTGGAATCCTTGGTGAGTCACAAAGTAGATCTTTTGGGGTGGTTCGAGGATCAAAACCGCCTCACAGCCTCTGTCATTCGCTTCCTTGACTGTTTCGAACATCTGATCCGGATTTTTCCTTACATTGTGTACTAGGATGGAGGTTTGCGTAAGTTTTATTTGCGCGTTAGGTTCACAGGGAGCGTTGCCTTAGGCCGAGATGGGCAGATGGGATCGAATGCGAAATGGGCATCCTTGCAGTTTGCGCATTTTTTTGTAGAACTTTTGCAGGACCTTGTGTCGTGTTGTTCTGCACATTTGGCACAACTTGGAGGTTTCTTACAGTTGGCTGCTGTGTGGCCAAACGCCTGGCAATGTAACATTGTAGAATGTCTGACGAACGCGAGTATGGACAACCCGGTTGAAAGCAAAGAGAGCTACTTCATTAAGAAGTTTCAGTTTTTCAGCTGAAGAGGAGCAGATGTATTGAATTGAGCAATAGGCTTTGGTGCTGTTTAAGTTCAACCATCGGGCGTTGCTTGGTTGGAAAGTTACAGAAGGGTCAGCGTTTTTTTCCGTCAAATGAGAGCAAACTTGATCTAGAGTTTGATCTCTAGGTAGTTGGTGAATGATGAGCCCTGTAGCTTGCGGTACGGTCTTGACGGGCCCTAATCTAGGCAGGGTAGCTGATTTTAGGCTTGATTCTGCTTTGGATTTATCTTCCTGGGTCTTGAAAGTTAAGGCCAGGTTGCCCTGTCTTGTTTTGCGGGCCAAAACTGGATTCGGGATGGAAGGGTTGACTTGGTGGAGGTCATTTTCAACAATTTGAAGTATTTCTCGTTGTGCTATCGTTTTGTTTCGCTTTTCGATGTCTTGCTGGTTAATAATCAAAGTTACTTCCCGACAAGGGTCAGCGAGGGTTGGTGTTGGAAGTGTCTGGGTTGGTGGGTTGGAGGTTGGAGCTGCTTTTGTAGTTGAGGTGGAGCGTCGCTTCACTACTTGAACCCACTCATTAGTAGAGTTATTGTTCTTAACTGTGGAGGAAGCTTTCGATCGTTCTTCCTATAGGTCTTGACGAAGTCCTATGACTTCCTCTTTTAAAGCCATTATCTCATGGGTCAGGATTTCGTTATTGTCTTTGAGCGACCTAAGCGTAGAGAGGATGAAGTCCATGGTGGACAATTGGGTAGTGCCTTCGATAGAGCAGGACCTCTTACGGAATGCTAGGTCGCTTGAAGGGGAGAGTAAAGGTCGTTTCTGAGCATGGCTTGGGTTGGATTTTTTTTCTCGGCACGCTTTGCAGTTCTTTTGCCGCAGGCTTATCCTTTTGAAATAGGTCTCCACACGATTGGCACTTCACTTGGGGCTGAGGTGTAACGGCCGGGATGGGCGAGTCTATTTCTATACTCTCTGAAACACAGGAAGGGCCAGCTTGTGAAGAGTGATTTCCCCCTTTTTTAGGCGAGTTTTCCGGTGTCCGTAACATTACGTGCTGGGCTAAGCCCTGAATAACAAGTTTTAAGGGCTTCGTTCATGCACAAACAGATAACTAAACACAGCAGAAATAATCACTTTAAGTGCAGAAAGCACCGAACTACACTTGGTATCAAAGTCAATCAAAAGGAACTACGATAAACAATGAAACACCGTACGAAAGCGAGAGCGCAGTTTGAGTGCGTCTTCACTTGCCCAGATTAATATTAAATATGTGGAATCATTGGGCAATCCCTGTAGTTAAAATTATAGCTCTTATTGCACCCAGTATGGGTCATGGGCTTTGATCTACTAAATGAAAAGGTTGATTTGATTTTATTATCATTATTGAGTTTCACATTATTGGGTCGTTGGGTGATTATTGCTTCTCAAATAATAAAAATGAATCCTAATGTTGCAATAAAAGAAATTATAGAGCCAGTTGATGAGATAATATTTCATGCAATATAAGCGTAAGGATAATCAGAATATCGGCGGGGTATACCAGCTAGTCCAAAAAAATGTTGTGGGAAAAAAGTTAAATTAACCCCCACAAATATTGTAAAAAAATGAGTTTTTAATCAGTTGGGGTTTATTCTTACACCTGTAAATAGGGGAAATCAATGAGTAAACCCGGCTAAAATTGCGAATACATCTCCCATAGATAGTACATAATGAAAGTGGGCTACTACATAAATAGGTGTCGTGAAGGATAATGTCAATTCTTGAATTAGCTAAAACAACTCCAGTTAACCCCCCCACAGTAAATAAGAAAACAAACCCCAATGCTCATAATAAGGAGGGTGAGAATGTAAATTGTGTACCATGTAAGGTTCCTAATCAACTAAAAATTTTAATCCCGGTTGGTACTGCAATGATTATGGTTGCTGCTGTAAAATATGCTCGTGTATCTACATCTATTCTTACGGTAAATATATGGTGGGCTCATACGACGAACCCTAATACTCCAATGGCTAAAATAGCATAGATTATCCCTAATGTCCCAAATGCTTCTTTTTTTACCACTTTCTTGTCTAATAATATGTGCGATTATACCAAAACCCGGCAAAATAAGAATGTAGATTTCTGGGTACCCGAAGAATCAAAATAAATGCTGATATAAAATTGGATCTACCCCCCCCCCCCCCCAGCCGGGTCAAAAAAGGATGTATTTAAATTCCGGTCTGTTAAAAGCATGGTAATTGCCCCTGCAAGTACTGGTAATGAAAGCAATAAAAGTAGGGCAGTAATTGCTACAGATCATACAAATAAAGGAATTCGGTCTAGTGATATAACTGGAGTTCGCATATTAATGATTGTTGTGATAAAGTTAATGGCACCTAAAATTGAAGAAATACCAGCCAGATGTAAAGAAAAAATTCTTAAATCTGCAGACGCTCCAGCATGTGCGATACCCACTGATAGAGGAGGGTACACTGTTCATCCGGTACCAGCCCCTCTTTCTACAACCCCTCCAGCCAGAAGTAAAGTTAGAGCAGGGGTTAGGAGTCAAAATCTTATATTATTTAATCGCTGGAAAGCTATATCAGGTGCTCCTAGTATAAGTGGAACTAACCAATTTCCGAATCGTCGATTAAAATAGGCATGACTATGAAAAAAATCATAATGAAAGCATGAGCGGTTACTACTACATTATAAATTTGATCAACCCCTATAAGGCTTCCTGATTGACCCCAGTTCTGCTAGAATTAACAGGCTTAAAGCGGTTCCCATTATTCCTGCTCAAGCCCCAAAAATTAAATAAAGTAATCCAATATCCTTATGGTTTGTTGAATAACGTCAACGTCGCAATATAGTGGCTGATAAAAGTATTAGACTGTAAAACTAATTATGAGTTTAATAAACTCCTATATTAGTGATTTTATAGTTTAAAAAAATTTGAGAGTGCAAATCTTAAGATGCAATGCGGTTAAAATCTAAAAAAATTTAATAATTCAAGCTTTGAAGGCTTATAGTTTATTTAACCTAAGATTTTTTATTTATAATAAACAAAATCAATTGCATAAGAGTAGACCTAAAATAGAAAAGAAGGATAAAAAATAGTGAAGTTTGTTAAGCCGTAGGTTAGTTTTTTATTTCATGTAATTTTTCTATATAGTAGATTTCTGTTAAATGAAATTCGTAAATAATAATAAAGAGTAAATAAAGTGGAGGTAATTAAAATTTTTAATCTAAAAATTATTATTGAAGTACTAATATTTTTAATGATAAGTCATTTTGGTATAAATCCTAAAAAAGGGGGTAGTCCTCCAAGAGAGAGTATATTTAAGAATAGAAGTAATTTAATCATAGGGTTTAAAGAGTGACTGGAGTTAATTTGAATTAAAGAGATTAATTGGTATAAACTAAATAATTGGGTTACAGAGAATAGAATAATCACATAGACAAAAAAGTAGATTCATATAACTGAATTATTAATTAAGGAGGCAAGTAATAATCAACCTATGTGATTAATTGATGAGAATGCTATTGTAGAACGTAATAGGTTTAAATTACCCCCCCCCCCCCAACCCCCCTACAACTCCTCTTAATATAGCTGCTAATAAAATAAATTTGTTATAAGTTAGCGATCTTGTTATTAATAACAGTGGGTTGATTTTTTGGATTGTGGCCAAAATTAAAAATTTATTTCAAGAAAGTCCTTCAGATACTACCGGAAACCAGGCATGAAAGGGGGAGGCTCCTATTTTTAATAACAATCTTATTATTAAGATAATGATAATAAAAGAGGATGGGTATATAAAACAAAAAAGGCTGAATAAAGCTCTAAATATAAAAATAACGGAGGCTAATGCTTGAATTAAAAAATATTTTAATCCTGCTTCTGTTAATTGTTGATTGTTTTTGGTTATTATAATCGGGATAAAACTTATTAGATTGAGCTCGAACCCGATTCAAGCAGAGAATCATGAATTTGAAGATATTAAAATTATTAATCTTAGTAATGTTATGGGAGTAAATGCACGTTTGACACGAAGAACGAGGGGGAAAATACGTACTGTATTCAACACCTCAACTGTCGGTGTTACAACAATGACAGTGTAAATGATAATTAACAATGGGGGGTTGATTTCACGGGCACGCCTATCTCTTTTGCTCACTTGACAAAACCTCTGTTCTCTAAGACCACTCTTTCTCTTCTCCTCCCTTGGATTCACCACTCCCGAACTCAACTCACTTTTCTACCTCGGGGGTTGACATCGTACAAACAAGGTAATACAAAACAAAACAAGGGAAAACTGGTGCCCGTTTATCCCAAGCCTAGCGCTTACTAGTGCACATGTACCGGGGTACATAACAGTAATAATAAAGAAAAAAACAGGAAATCGAGGATTAATTATAATTAGTAAAGAGAGTAGTTCTATCAGTGAGGTATGAGCCCATTAGCTTAATTTTAGCTTACTTTATTTGTTAATGTAGAGAGCATAAGAGGTTTTGATTCTTGTGGTATCGTTGGTGATGACACTGTTTGGTTACTTGGATGGTTATTTTAGCTTGAGATATTTGATAGGATGATGCTCTTGATTGAGGGTTATCACTCCTGTATTGTACCTGGTTTGTTTATATCCGCCTTGTCGGGGCGGGGCCAACCTGACCAGGGAGTCAGGTCACTACAGATTTTCTAGGCGTTAGTGCAATTCTATCACAAATAATTGAGGTAATAAATTACATTATTTACCCTATCAAGGTAATCCTTTTGATCAGGCACTCAATTTAAGTTTAAAAATACATTATTTATGGAAATATATTTAGTAGGGTTATTTAATAACCCACATTCGAAAACATAGTAAAGTTTATTATTTTTATTTTTTTAATGTTTTCATAGTATTATTTGTATTTAATTATTTATTAGAGACACTTGCTGCGACAACAAATAAGGGGGACGTTAGTTTCTGTGCTCTCGTTTCCGAACCTATTTTGGGAAGTTTTTCGTACAAGTTTGTTACCGTATTTGCACCCAGTTTTGAGCAAATCCTCAGTTATCCGTTCGTTAAGCTTTCGTTTCGTTTGAACCCGTTTTTCACACCGTTTTTCACAAGGGGAGAAAAGAAATCAACATTCGGGGGGCCGTTCATGGACTCTATTGCGTCATGTTCGCCGATGAACTCGCCCAGCTGCGAGGGAGGCCAAGGTCCCACAGAATCCGAGGTCAACAGTGAACTCGCCCGTACCCAGACCAACCAAATCTATTGTGCCACCTGTGCCATTCTTTTTGAAAGAGATGTACCTGCAGCGAAAAACTGCAAACCTTGCCGTAACAAGAGAAGTTCTCTTGCCCATGCTCAAACCAAAAGATCCGCCTCCCCCTCGAACGACCCAAAAGAAATGCCTATTAGAAAACGTGCAAATTCTCTGGAAGAGCCTCAACTTCGCCCTGACCATGCGTCTACCATACTCCTTGCAATGAAGAGAACCCAAGATCAAATGGTGCTCCAAATCTCGTCCCTTGAAACCCAACTAAAGCAAGAAAGCGTAGAAAAGATTTCCTTGCGAGAGCTGATCACTTCACTCGCCAACGAGATTCAGAGACTCAGGGATGAGGTGAAGTCACACATGACTCCATCTGGGGGAGTAGATCAGCACAAATCGTGGTCCCAAGCGGTTAGAATGTCGAAGACGCTAAGCAAACCTCGAGATGAAACCCCCGCAACCTCCACCACCAACCCAACAAAAATTCTGCCCTCAACAGTCCATGATGAAACTATGGTTCTGGAGCAATTGGACTTGGAGAAAAGGGGTATGTTCCTCCCTAATAAGGAGCTGCTACAAACCATTGAACGAGACCTCCGACAAACTTGCCCCAACGCCCCGAGGCCGATTTTCGCGAGGAAAACGAAATCGAATAGACTAATCCTGACCTTCAAAAGCAAGGAAGAAAAAGCTAAGGCAGAACCGATCCTCGACGCTGCATCCCTGAAATGCATGGCCCCAGTCAAAGTGATCACCAGACAACCCGACCTTCGTCTAATCTTCCATCAACTTCCCAAAGATGAATCTTTAGAACAAATCTGTGCGCATCTTTCAGACATGAATTCGGACATGGAAATAAAGTTCTTCGCAGACAAGGCAAAGTGGCTTAATCCAACCAGCACCAAAGCCTTTGGATCCATCATGTATACGTGCTCCACGGCGGAAGAGAATCAGAAGATCAAAGAGGATGGGGTTCTATTGGCTTACAACAGAATCATCCAAGTGGAAGAAATCAGGCGCTCGAACGTCCTTCAATGTTATAGATGCCAAGCTTACGGCCACATGTCTGCAAACTGTCGCAGTAAACAACCTAGTTGCACAAAATGCGGAGAAGAACACGACACCAGGACCTGCACTGGGAACAAATGCAAATGCGTCAACTGTAAAGGGGACCACTTCGCGTTTGACCAATCTTGCCCCATTAGAAAGAAAGAGGCTGAAAAACCAGCAGTCAATCCCACCGAACAGCGGAGAGCAGACGAATGGAAAACAGTTAACCGCAACTCAAAGACCCCCAAAAGACGCCCAGAATGACGGAGCTTCGGGTACAAAATGTAAGGAAGAATTACAATCAACTTACGGAACTCATATGGGAGGCCTCAATCAAGAATATTGACACAATAGCAGTCATGGAACCTCCGAGAAACTTGCCATACCCAAGGATGGGGGGCTTTGAACTAATTAGCCCCGCACTCGAATACGAAGGTGTGCTTCTCCTTCGCAAGACGAACAGTCCTTTCTACGTTTTGGAGATATCTCAGTTGTATGTGGCTCTCAAGCTCTCCATCACAGGCTCCCTCCCCATACTGGTAATCGCATTATACAGAAGACACACCACCAAAACCACATCACTTCTCTCTGACATACAGAATAAGCATGGACACATGGATCGTATTGTAATCACTGGTGATTTCAACGCCCATCACTGGCTACGGAAGATAGGACTCCCGACACCGCTGGATCACAACTGTACGATTTTGCTTCTGAACAAGACTTGGTCTTGCTAAACAACTGGAACAAACCCACGTTTCATAACGAACGTGGTCACAAGTCCACTATAGACTTAACGTGGATATAACCTACCTTACGCACGCAAGTTAATTGGTCCATTCTTAGCGAAGATTCTTATTATAATGAATCAGTTAATAAGGCAATAGTCCTGTCTTTCAAAAATCTTATAACCCGCGTACCGAAAACCTCTTGGTCATACGCAAAAGCAAACTGGAAAGACCTTTATTCCCACCTGTCGTCTAGCTTAATTAAGATGCACTCAATGATATCGAATCCACAAAACCCACAGGAAATTGATATTGCAGTCAACTCGCTCACTACTATCATCCGCGAGGCTATGAATAAGCACATACCAACCAGGTCAGACGACAAACGGAAAAATCCCTGGTGGAATCGCGAACTATATCACCTTCGAAAAGAATCCGCAGCCGCTCTTCGACTTTATCGTGCCATAAGATACTTACAAAGGGAAGATGAATGGAAAAGGAAGCGAAATATCTATCGGGCGAAAACTCGTGAGTTGAAAGGACGATATTGGGCAGCACAAATGGAAGATCCGAGTAACAGAATTCTGTGGAACTTCGACCGTCACCTACGTTCGCATAACAACAACCGGCTACAGCATCTCTGTCAAGATCATGGGAAACCTTTCCCCGACCCTACATCAAAGCTCAACTATGTAGCAAAACACTTGTTGAATGGCAAACCTGTAGATTCATCCCATGATATCCATCACTCATCTCGTTTCCGCCGCACTACCAACAGAGCAAGTCTGTCTCCCTACGAGGAAGCTTCCTCCAGGGAAGAGATCACTACTATCCTCGACGGTCTACCTCCCAACAAGGCAGCTGGTGCGGACCACATACAAGCTCTCGTGCTAAAAAAAACATGGCAAGTAATAGGCCCTTATGTGGTGAAAGTCATTTCTCCCTATTTCTTTAAATTATTTGTTATTTTTTTCGATGTATATAATGTTATTTTAATTCATTGTGTTAAGAAATATAAATTATTAAAGGATTTGAACCTTTGTATTTTGTTTTCAAGACAAGTGCTTTCCTTTCAGCCAAATAATTTTAAATTAGATTATCTCATAATTTGAGTAATAGGGGTTTAACAAAGTAGTAAGAGAAGTATATTACAGTTAAGATTTGTAATATTAAAATAAAGGGTTCTTCTACAGGTCGTGCGCCAATTCAAGTTAATGAGATTACAGTGGTTACTAATAGCCAAAAATAGATTTGATTAATAGGGTAAAATTCTAACCCCCGAAATTTTCTAAAATGGAAAATAGGTAGTGTGCTTAAAATTAGGATGGATATTAATAAAGCAACAACCCCCCCCCCCAATTTATTAGGTATAGATCGAAGAATGGTGTACGCAAAAAAAAAGTATCATTCAGGTTGAATATGGCATGGAGTAACTAAGGGGTTTGCTGGGGTGAAGTTGTCTGGATCCCCCAATAGATATGGTTCTAATAAACTAAGAATTACTAAAGCTATTAGTATAATTATAAACCCTACTACATCTTTGACTCTGAAATAAGGATGAAATAGGATTTCATCTGTATTTCTGGCTACTCCAATAGGGTTGTTTGATCCTGTTTGATGCAAAAATAATAAGTGAATTACAGTAACTCCTGAAATGGTGAAAGGGAGTAAAAAGTGGATTGTAAAAAATCGAGTTAATGCGGGGTTGTTAACTGCAAATCCACCTCAAATTCACTGGACAATACTGCTTCCTACATAAGGAATGGCTGATACTAAATTTGTAATTACTGTTGCCCCCAAAAAGATATTTGTCCTCATGGTAATACATAGCCCATAGAAGCGGTTCCTATGACTAATAATAAAAGTATAATTCCCACAAATCATTTCAGAGAGAATAGATAAGATCCATAGTATATACTACGTCCAATATGAAGATATAAACAAATAAAGAAGAAAGAGGCCCCATTTGCGTGTAAAGTTCGTAAAAGTCAGCCATAGTTAACATCGCGACAAATGTGAGCTACACTAGAGAAAGCCATATCTAAATGAGCAGAGAAGTGTATTGCAAGTGTATTGCTGTGAGGATTTGAATTATTAAGCATAAACCTAGTAGAGAGCCAAAATTTCATCAAATGTTGAAATTTGATGGCGCTGGTAAGTCAATTAGTGCGTTATTAATGATTTTAATTAAAGGATGGGATTTTCGTATAGTTAGCATTATTTTTGTAAACGGAGAGGTCTTCTATCAAATTTAGTAATAGTAACTACAACTAATAAACATAATAGAAGATAGAAGATGAGAAATAGTGTTATTTGAAATAATATTGGTCTATAGATTTTAGTAAGGAGAGATTTATAGTTTATTAAGATTATTCATTTATGAATTAATAGATTATTTCATGAATTTTCTCTATTTAAATAGATTATCATTATTATTAATATTCTAGACATGGCAATTGTAATGAATATATAAGGATTAAACTTAAATAATTCGTTTGATTCGTAGATTTTGTATAGTTCTTTTCCTTGAAAAGTGTATGAGTTCAGTTTTTGTTTTAGAGAAAGTTAGTTTTACATGTTCACTCCACTTTTCTATGTCTTTTAGTGCTTTTTCGAGGGTTTTAATATTACCTTTTTCTGATTTGCCACTGATCAAAAGAAGTAAGACGTCCGCAAAAGCCTGAATTGTTAATCTTTTACTTTTGATAATTTTCAATGCATCGTCAATGTAGATTAGAAAGAGGATAGGGGAGAGGGGCGAGCCTTGAGGAACGCCTTGTTTTAAATGGAAATTTTGACTTGTGTAAGGGCCGTATGTGCTATATCCTGTTCCATTATCTAAGAAGCTCTTAAGCCAGTTGATTAGGTTGATAGGGATCTTTTTCTTTCTTGCCTTTTGAAGTAAAACTGCATGGTTGACATTGTTAAACGCTCCATGAATGTCTAGTAGAAGGCCGTGGTAATTTTACCTTTGTCAAAACCATGAAGGATATTATCTGAGAAGTTTAGCATAGCATTTACAGTAGATCTTTGATTTCTAAATCCCCATTGGTATTCTGATAGGATATTTTTTTGTTCTAGGTAGTCTGTGATTATTTTGGCTATGCATGTTTCTAGGATTTTGCCAAGATGAGATAGTAGGGCGATGGGACGAAAATTATTGTGGGAGGAATAGTCATTTTTACCTGGTTTTGGTATTGGGAGAATTTTGGTCGATTTCCAGGCTTTAGGAAAATAAGATAATTTTATGGATGAATTAAATAGTGCAGTTACAGCATAACCAATGGATAGCCAAGTCTTTTTAATGAGTATTGGTTGTATATTGTCTTCGCCAGAGGCTTTGAAGTGGGGAAGGTTTTTAATTAATTCTGATAGTTGTTCGTAATCCAGAAGAGCGAAACTTGTTTGTCTAGTTATGTATAGATGGTCAATTTTATGTACCTGTTTTTGTACAGTAATTTGAGGGATTGAGGTGATCGGAGCTGGTAGATCTAAAATTTTTTGAGTTAGAAAGTCTAATTTGTCAGTAATCTGTTTAAAAGATTTTCCTTTATCATCTAGTAGTTGGTCTAATGAGTTTTGGTTTGCGTTTGATCGAAATTTGTGATCTAATTTCCAGAGAATTCTAGAGTCGGGAGTGTTCATTTTTAGTTGCCAATAGTTCGCTCGAGTTTGACGACATTTCATAGTGTATAAGTTCCTAGCATCTTTCCAAGTTCTTTCATTGTTTTGGGTTGGTGACTTTTTATACAATTTTAGGTGTTGTGCTGTTAGTTTTCTAAGGAGGTTTAGATCTTTTGTCCACCAAGGATTTTCCTTTCTCGTTGAATTGACTTTTGGGATATACTTGCTGGCTGTATCGGTAAGGAGTTTAGTTAAAAGTTGTGTGGAACACCTATTTCCTTGGGACTATTCAGAGAAAATAATTTGTTTTTATTATTTTCTATTAGTTCTGATAAGGTGTTGTTGATTAGTTCCCAGTTGGCCAGTTTATAGTTCCATTGTTCGGGTCTATATTCAACAAAATGGGCTTTGATTTTTAGGAGGATAGCTTTATGATCAGATTCGTTTAGAAAATCAGGGTTATCTAGAAGACGAAGGTGAAGAAGGTGGGAAATTTCAGAAGAAGCTAAAACTAAGTCTATTGTGGAGGATTCGCCTTTTCGTTCATGAATGTAGGGACATTCCATTTATATAGGAGGATTAAGTTTTTGGAAGTGATAAAATCGTATAGCTGAAGGCCAGGTTTATCCATTTTTTTGCCTCCCAGTGCCAGTGATGGGCATTAAAATCGCCACAGATAATTATGTAATCATTTATCTTTTCTAATTCTTTCCAGATTTCAGTAAGTAGTGATGAGACTTCATTTGTATGTCTTCTGCAGATTGTAACAAGAATTATGGGGAGAGGGTTTTTGAATGAGATTTTGGTTAGAGAGTAAAGTTCTCGAGATATTAATATTTCAATGTGATGGGCTGAATTATCTTTGAAGCTAATAGTACCAATATATGAAGAGTCAGGTTTAGTGGTTTGGAAGTTTGAAATTGTTGTAAAGTTAAAATTAGTTGGAGGTTCGAGAATAAAAGCTGCGTGAGAGTTGTGGTTGTGTGCTTCACGCAGTGTTTCAAAAAGTTGATTCTTGTTTTTTCGGATATTATGAATTATAATATTGGTGGAATGAGAAGAAGAGGAATTACATTGAGTTTGAGACATGAGGGGTTTTGGTTTTGCTTGTTTTGAGGTTAATTGGCGGCTTTTTTTATAGCTGCTATTATTGATGGGCACGAGTGGTCGAAGGCTGTATGGTTACCTCTGCAGTTGGAGCATTTTAAGCGGGAGTTTGTACATGATTTAATATCATGTTGGAGATCGGCGCATTTGCCGCATCGTGTAATCTTTTTGGGGCAAAAAAAGGAGAGGTGGCCAAATTCTAGACACTTATAACATTGGATAATTAAAGGAGGTCTAACATTTTCGACTTGAACTGTTGAGTTGAAGGCGATTAGGGCTCCGCCTGAAAGAAGCTTAGTTTTTTCTATCAGTGGTGAGCAGGTGTACCAAGCAGATCCGAATTTTTTAGTGCTGCCAGGGTTAATCCGTTTGAAGTGTTTGGTTTGAAAGTTAATGTTGAGACTAGAGTTTTTGTCGCTGAGGTGAGAGCAGATGGCTTCAGGGGTTTCATCTGTGGGGAGTTGGTGAATCACAATCTGAAGGTTTGGTTTTCTGTTTACAGCTTTGACGGGTCCTAATTCGGAGAAGGAGGTTTCAGCCAAGATTTCGTTTGATTTTTGTATTTCTTCGCGGTTTTTGTAAGTAAGAATAAGTTTCTTTGTTTTTGTTTTCCGAACGAAAATGGGGATTGGGGCGTTTTGGTTGAGTTTTTTTATGTCTTTTTCCAAGATTGATAAGAGGTCTTTTTCTTGGGATGAATTTATTACCCTTTTCTTCGTCAAGTTGTTGGAGAATCAAGGTGACTTCTTCAATTTCTGGGTCTTCTTGGAAGGTTGAGTTTGATTTGGAGGTGGATTGTTGAGATGTGGTTGCAGAGTTGTAGCTTTGTTCTGTCGGTTTTGAGGTTCTGAGTTTGCCATTTTTTTTATAATCTGAGACCAAGCTGTTTCTTTAGGAGGTTCTTCTTTCTGATCGGTTATAGTTCTGGTGGAAGTGTGGGAGTTTCTTTCTTGTCTAGAGATTTCAAGATCCGATTTTAGGTCTGAGTTTTGTTGGATCAGGATGTTTAGGGAACGTTTCAGTTCAGTGTTTTCTTGTAGGAGTAGGTTTTGTTTTTCAACTACATTTAGGATTAAATCCGTTAAAGAGTCTAACCTTTTGGAGAGGAAGTCATCAATTGAGAATGATCTTTTTCGAGTAGTTTCTTCGCCTGGAGAGTTTGGTTTTTTGTGGGAATGGGAATTGTGGCGACATTCATGACAATTTTTGACGTTTGGTCTGTCTTTTTCGAAAAGTATTCCACAGGAGTTACATTTCAGTAGGTTGGTTTGGGTTTCTTCTGTGTGAGTAGGATCAACAGATGAAACAAGTTCAACGGAAAAAACAGGTTCAACGGATTCAACTGGTATAACAGGTATAAGCGGGTCATCGATTTCTATTTCTGATTCCATTTCAAGGTTTGATGACGTCAGCAGTGCGATGGAAAGGTTTGGGGACGTATTCGGGATTGAAGATGAAGGAGCAAAATGAAATGAACAAACTGTAGTCTGATTGCAATGTAACCAAAAGAGTAAAAAAATCAACACAACACAGTGTAACGATGTCAACACGCCTTAGAACACAAAGTTTCAAGAGTCTTCTGCCTAAATAGGAGGTGAGAAGACTTTTGTTACATGGTTGGAAGGTGGTGAGAAGTTCGATTTGTAACAATATTGCATAAAGAAGGCACTGACACTTTTGATTAAATAAGTTCAGTTTGTAATTTGGGGTGTTTGGGAACTACACAGTTGAGACCTAAACACATCCAGCACGTTCAACTGCTCAGGCCGAACTCTTTATATTTCCTTTTCAGTACTATTTTACTATCGCCAACTCAACTTTTCAATACTAATTACTTAATCAAAATATATTAAATTATTTTTCCTATAATAATAAGCAATAATTATATTTTCAAACTATTCTGAATTGCACAGAAATTAATTCAGTGTAAATGAATTGCTCAACTATTTAGCTATAGCCCGACTATCTAGAGGCACTTTCCAGTACATCTACTATGTTACGACTTTTTTTTTTTTAAATTTATTTAACCCGCGTAGGCTGACGCCTTTTGCGGTGAACGGTCGAATTTGTACATCAACGCAGTACACAATATACACTAAAGTCAAAATACCAAATGCACTGAAGGGAGTATGTACAGGGTACATTTGGGGGGGAGGGGGATAATGAGGGGTGGTGGCTATTTACATATGCTTGGCCGCTTCCATAAATTTAATGATGGATGGGAATAGCTTTGGGTTTGACAAAATTTCTTGAGGGTTGAAGTGCACTTTGTGCCTGCTTAAATCCCTGAGCAACATGGCTCTTTCCCTGTTCAAATTGCGACAATGGAATAACAAGTGGGAGAGATTTTGGAAAGAACGATCTTGGCAAGAACACCTGGCCGATGTCCCTTTACCAGTGCGCAGTAGGTAGGACTTCGTCGGGAAATGAGTTGTTCGTATCTGGATCAGCTTACTGATGATCCGACGAATGAGTTTTACGTCCACGATACTGCGGCTGCAGGGTCCAACGTTAATATCCTTTAGGGGGCTCTCTACTTCTTCCCATCGGTGAGGAAGAGGACTGGGGATAGAGGGGACCCTTGAGGGACTCCTTTCCGGATGTGATATGTGTCACTCCTGTCGGACCCGTGTGCCACAAACGCTAGTCGATCTTGGAGAAAACTTCTGGTCCATTCTAACAGTTTTGATGGGATTTTTAATTTACGTAGTACTTCCACCAGTTTGACGTGATCGACATTATCGAACGCCCCTTTGATATCCAAAAGTAGAGCTGTGTGGACTTTACGTTTGTCGAAGCTTTCGAGTGCTGCGTTGCTGAGGGATAACAGGGCATCCGTCGTGGATCTCCCTGGTCTAAAACCCCATTGCGAGTCGGATAGGATATGGTGCTCTTCTAGATAAGCTTGAAATCTTCTGGCGACAGCTTTCTCCAGCAGTTTACCCAGGGTGGGGAGCAGCGCAATTGGGCGGAAGCTCTTTATTGAATGGTGGTCCGGTTTTCCGGGTTTTGGAAGAGGGAGAACTTTTGCCGTTTTCCATGACTTCGGAAAATACCCGAGGGAGAGAGATGCGTTGAAGATGTTCAGTACCGGTCTATCAATGACCCGCCATACTGCTTTGAGGACAGTTGATTGGATGTCGTCGACACCGGCTGCTTTGTTAGGCCGTAATTCTCGGAGTAAATCAGAGATTTCTTCCATTGAGAATTCTGGCTTCAACGAACTGCGCGTGTTTGTTCGTCTCGACTAATGACTAGAAGTCTTCATGGGAACTGAGCTCGGTGGATCTCTGGTTGGTACACCTTCTAGCAATTTCTCTGCTATGTAGTTTAGCTTCAGTCTTCCATCTGGAAAAACACCACCATCTTCTTGACGAAGGAGATCCAGTCTGTTGCTGCTGGTTTCTTCTCTGAGCTTGCGATCCAAATTCCAAACTATTCGGTTATCGGGCGTGTCCATCTTCTTCGACAAGTACTCATCACGGCGCCGTCTTGTTACTGATCGGTACTGGTTCCTAGCACTCTTCCAGACTTCTTCCAGTCTCCGTCCTCCAAATTGGCGGTAACTCCGGAGTGCTTTGGCCGCTTGTTTACGAAGGTCATTCAGCTCTCTGTTCCACCATGGGTTTGCTCTGGCTTTTCCGCATTTTCTGGGTATGTGGGTTACCATTGCTCGTTGGATCGTGGAAGTCAACTTCTCTGTGGCAGCATCGATGGCTTCTGCGCCCAATAGGTCTGCAAACATACGGTGAGACTCAGTTAGTTCCGTTGCGATGTCTTTCCGAAGTATATCCCAGTTTGCTTTACTGTAGCACCACTTCAGCGTAGGGGCACCGGCTAATTCCCACAAAGGACAGCAGGATAGCTTCATGATCGGATTAATTGTAGAAGTTTTCGTCGTCAAGGAGCCTCCACTGCACTTGAGTTGCTAACTGGGCTGAGGTCCACGTGAGGTCAATTGAGGAGGAATGGCCTCTTTCGTTTCTGAAGGTGGGAAGGTTCCAGTTGTTTAGTAGCTGTAGGTTGTTATCCGTCACCCAGTCGTATAGTTGACATCCCGCCAAGTCTGGAGTTTTTGCTTCCCACAACCAGTGGTGGGCATTGAAATCTACCGTTATTAAGTAACTGGAGCCAATTCGCTGACTTCTTCTCAAGACTTCCTCCAGGAGTGTTGCCATGACGGCAGTGTGGCGTCGGTAAATTACTACGATAGCTAATTCATGAATTACTGACTTAATTAATGAATTACGGATTTAATAAAATAATTACGGACTTAATTCATGAATTACTGACTTAACTAATGAATAATTGACTTATTCATGAATTAATGACTTAATTCATGAATTAATGACTTAATTCATGAATTACTGACTTAATTCATGAATTACTGACTTAATTCATGAGTTACTGACTTATTTCATGAATTACTGACTTAATTCATGAATTACTGACTAAATTAATGAATTACTGACTTAATTTATGAATTGCTGACTTAATTCATGAATTACTGACTTAATTAATGAATTACAGACTTAATTCAAGAATTAATGACCTAAATCATGAAAGACTGACTTCATTAATGAATTTCCGACTTCATTAATGAATTACTGACTTAATTCATGAATTAATTCATAAATTACTGACTTAATTCATGAATAACTGACTTAATTCAACAATTTCAGAACTACTGACTAAATTCATGAATTACTGACGTAATTCATGAATTAATGACTTAGTTACTGAATTACGGATTTAATAAAATAACTACGGACTTAATTCATGAATTACTGACTTAACTAATGAATAACTGACTTTATTCATGAATTAATGACTTAATTCATGAATTACTGACTTAACTAATGAATAACTGACTTTATTCATGAATTAATGACTTAATTCATGAATTATTGACTAAATACATGAATTACTGACTTAATTCATGAATTACTGACTTAACTAATGAATAACTGACTTAATTCATGAATTACTGACTTAATTCATGAATTACTGACTTAATTCATGAATTACTGACTAAATTAATGAATTACTTACTTAATTTATGAAATGCTGACTTATTTAATGAATTACAGACTAAATTAAATTATTATGTAAATAATTAAATAATTACGGACTTAATTAATGAATTACTGACTTAATTAATGAATTACTGAATTAATTCATGAATTGCTGACTTAATTAATGACTTGCTGACTTAATTCATGAACTACTGAATTAATTCATGAATTACTGACTTAATTAATGAATTACATACTAAATTAAATTATTACGGAATTAATTAAATAATTACGGACTAAATTAATGAATTACTGATTTAATTAATGAATTACTGAATTAATTCATGAATTACTGACTTAATTCATGAATTACTGACATAATTCATGAATTAATCATTTAATTAATGAATTACTGACTTAATTTATGAATTACTTACTTAATTCATGAATTACTGACTTAATTCATGAATCACTGACTTAACTATTGAATCACTGACTTAATTCATAAATTACTGACTTAATTAATGAATTACTGACTTAATTCATGAATTACTGACTTAATTCATGAATTGCAGACTTAATTCATGAATTAATGACTTAATTCATGATTTACTGACTTAATTAATGATTTACGGATTTAAATAAATAATTACGGACTTAATTAATGATTTACGGATTCAATTAAATAATTACGGATTTAATTCATGAAATATGACTTAATTCATGAATTGCTGACTTAATTCATGAATTACTGACTTAATTCATGAATTACTGACTAAATTAATGAATTACTTACTTAATTTATGAAATGCTGACTTATTTAATGAATTACAGACTAAATTAAATTATTATGGAAATAATTAAATAATTACGGACTTAATTAATGAATTACTGACTTAATTAATGAATTACTGAATTAATTCATGAATTACTGACTTAATTAATGACTTGCTGACTTAATTCATGAACTACTGAATTAATTCATGAATTACTGACTTAATTAATGAATTACATACTAAATTAAATTATTACGGAATTAATTAAATAATTACGGACTAAATTAATGAATTACTGATTTAATTAATGAATTACTGAATTAATTCATGAATTACTGACTTAATTCATGAATTACTGACATAATTCATGAATTAATCATTTAATTAATGAATTACTGACTTAATTTATGAATTACTTACTTAATTCATGAATTACTGACTTAATTCATGAATCACTGACTTAACTATTGAATCACTGACTTAATTCATAAATTACTGACTTAATTAATGAATTACTGACTTAATTCATGAATTACTGACTTAATTCATGAATTGCAGACTTAATTCATGAATTAATGACTTAATTCATGATTTACTGACTTAATTAATGATTTACGGATTCAATTAAATAATTACGGATTTAATTCATGAAATATGACTTAATTCATGAATTGCTGACTTAATTCATGAATTACTGACTTAATTCATGAATTACTGACTTAATTCATGAATTACTGACTTAATTCATGAATTACTGACTAAATTAATGAATTACTGACTTAATTTATGAAATGTTGACTTATTTAATGAATTACAGACTATATTAAATTATTATGGAAATAATTAAATAATTACGGACTTAATTAATGAATTACTGACTTAATTCATGAATAACTGAATTAATTCATGAATTTCTGACTTAATTAATGACTTGCTGACTTAATTCATGAATTACTGAAATAATTAATGAATTACTGACTTAATTCATGAATTACTGACATAATTCATGAATTAATGATTTAATTAATGAATTACTGACTTAATTCATGAATTACTTACTTAATTCATGAATTACTGACTTAATTCATGAATCACTGACTTAACTATTGAATCACTGACTTAATTCATAAATTACTGACTTAATTAATGAATTACTGACTTAATTCATGAATTACTGACTTAATTCATGAATTGCAGACTTAATTCATGAATTAATGACTTAATTCATGATTTACTGACTTAATTAATGATTTACGGATTTAAATAAATAATTACGGACTTAATTAAGGATTTACGGATTCAATTAAATAATTACGGATTTAATTCATGAAATATGACTTAATTCATGAATTGCTGACTTAATTCATGAATTACTGACTTAATTCATGAATTACTGACTTAATTCATGAATTACTGACTTAATTCATGAATTACTGACTAAATTAATGAATTACTTACTTAATTTATGAAATGTTGACTTATTTAATGAATTACAGACTATATTAAATTATTATGGAAATAATTAAATAATTACGGACTAAATTAATGAATTACTGACTTAATTCATGAATAACTGAATTAATTCATGAATTTCTGACTTAATTCATGAATTACTGACATAATTCATGAATTAATGATTTAATTAATGAATTACTGACTTAATTCATGAATTTATTAGTTAATTCATGAATTACTGACTTAATTCATAAATCACTGACTTAACTATTGAATCACTGACTTAATTCATAAATTACTGACTTAATTAATGAATTACTGACTTAATTCATGAATTACTGACTTAATTCATGAATTGCAGACTTAATTCATGAATTAATGACTTAATTCATGATTTACTGACTTAATTAATGATTTACGGATTTAAATAAATAATTACGGACCTAATTAAGGATTTACGGATTCAATTAAATAATTACGGATTTAATTCATGAAATATGACTTAATTCATGAACTGCTGACTTAATTCATGAATTACTGACTTAATTCATGAATTACTGACTTAATTCATAAATTACTGACTTAATTCATGAATTACTGACTAAATTAATGAATTACTGACTTAATTTATGAAATGTTGACTTATTTAATGAATTACAGACTAAATTAAATTATTATGGAAATAATTAAATAATTACGGACTTAATTAATGAATTACTGACTTAATTCATGAATAACTGAATTAATTCATCAATTTCTGACTTAATTCATGAATTACTGACATAATTCATGAATTAATGATTTAATTAATGAATTACTGACTTAATTCATGAATTTATTAGTTAATTCATAAATTACTGACTTAATTCATAAATTACTGACTTAATTCATGAAATACTGACTTAATTCATGAATTACTGACTTAATTAATAAATTACTGACTTAATTCTTGAAATACTGACAATTCATGAAATACTGATTTTATTCATGATTTACTGACTTAGTTCATGAATTACTGATTTAATTCATGAATTACTGACTTAATTAATGAATTTCGGATTTAATAAAATAATTACGGACTTAATTCATGAATTACTGACTTAACTAATGAATAACTGACTTATTCATGAATTAATGACTTGATTCATGAAGTAAGGACTTAATTCATGAATTACTGACTTAACTAATGAATAACTGACTTATTCATGAATTAATGACTTGATTCATGAATTACTGACTTAATTCATGAATTACTGACTTAATGAGTTACTGACTTAATTCATGAATTACTGACTAAATTAATGAATTACTGACTTAATTTATGAATTGCTGACTTAATTCATGAACTACTGACTTAATTCAACAATTACTGACTTAATTAATGAATTACAGACTTAATTCAAGTATTAATGACCTAATTCATGAAATACTGACTTCATTAATGAATTTCCGACTTCATTAATGATTTACTGACTTAATTCATGAATTAATTCATAAATTACTGTCCGTAATTCATAAATTCAGTCCGTAATTCATTAATTCATAAATTCAGTCCGTAATTATTTAATTGACTCCGTAAATCATTAATGAAGTCCGTAATTACTTAACTAAGTCCGTAATAATTTAATTTAGTCCGTAATTCAATTATTAAGTCAGTAATTCATGAATTAAGTCAGTAATTCATGAATTAAGTCAGTAATTCATGTATTAAGTCAATAATTCATGAACTAAGTCATTAATTCATGAATAAAGTCAGTTATTCATTAGTTAAGTCAGTAATTCATGAATTAAGTCCGTAATTATTTTATTAAATCCGTAATTCAGTAACTAAGTCACTAATCCATGAATTAAGTCAGTAATTCATGAATTTAGTCAGTAATTTATGAATTAATTCATGAATTAAGTCAGTAAATCATTAATGAAGTCGGAAATTCATTAATGAAGTCAGTATTTCATGAATTAGGTCATTAATACTTGAATTAAGTCTGTAATTCATTAATTAAGTCAGTAATTGTTGAATTAAGTCAGCAATTCATAAATTAAGTCAGTAATTCATTAATTTAGTCAGTAATTCATGAATTAAGTCCGTAATTATTTTTATTAAATCCGTAATTATTTTATTAAATCCGTAATTCATTAATTAAGTCAGTATTTCATGAATTATGTCAGTAATTTATGAATTAAGTAATAAATTCATGAATTAAGTCAGTAATTCATGAATTAAATCATTAATTCATGAATTATGTCAGTAATTCATGAATTAAGTCAATAATTCATGAATTAATTCAGTAATTCATGAATTAAGTCAGCAATTCATTAATTAAGTCAGTAATTCATGAATAATTACTTAACTAAGTCCTTAATAATTGAATTTAGTCCGTAATTCATTAATTAAGTCAGTAATTCATGAATTAAGTCAGTAATTCAATAACTAAGTCAGTAACTCATTAATTAAGTCAGTAATTCATGAATTAAGTCAGTAATTCATGTATTAAGTCAATAATTCATGAACTAAGTCATTAATTCATGAATAAAGTCAGTTATTCATTAGTTAAGTCAGTAATTCATGAATTAAGTCAGTAATTCATGAATTTAGTCAGTAATTTATGAATTAATTCATGAATTAAGTCAGTAATTCATTAATGAAGTCGGAAATTCATTAATGAAGTCAGTATTTCATGAATTAGGTCATTAATTCATTAATGAAGTCGGAAATTCATTAATGAAGTCAGTATTTCATGAATTAGGTCATTAATACTTGAATTAAGTCTGTAATTCATTAATTAGGTCAGTAATTCATGAATTAAGACAGTAATTGTTGAATTAAGTCAGTTATTCATGAATTAAGTCAGTAATTTATTAATTAATTCATGAATTAAGTCAGTAATTCATTAATGAAGTCGGAAATTCATTAATGAAGTCAGTATTTCATGAATTAGGTCATTAATTCTTGAATTAAGTCAGTAATTCATTAATTTAGTCAGTAATTCATGAATTAAGTCAGTAACTCATTAATTAAGTCAGTAATTTATGAATTAAGTCAGTAATTCATGAATCAAGTCCGTAATTATTTTATTAAATCCGTAATTCAGTAACTAAGTCACTAATCCATGAATTAAGTCAGTAATTCATGAATTTAGTCAGTAATTTATGAATTAATTCATGAATTAAGTCAGTAAATCATTAATGAAGTCGGAAATTCATTAATGAAGTCAGTATTTCATGAATTAGGTCATTAATACTTGAATTAAGTCTGTAATTCATTAATTAAGTCAGTAATTGTTGAATTAAGTCAGTAGTTCATGAATTAAGTCAGCAATTCATAAATTAAGTCAGTAATTCATTAATTTAGTCAGTAATTCATGAATTAAGTCAGTAACTCATTAAGTCAGTAATTCATGAATTAAGTCAGTAATTCATGAATCAAGTCATTAATTCATGAATAAGTCAGTTATTCATTAGTTAAGTCAGTAATTCATGAATTAAGTCCTTACTTCATGAATCAAGTCATTAATTCATGAATAAGTCAGTTATTCATTAGTTAAGTCAGTAATTCATGAATTAAGTCCGTAATTATTTTATTAAATCCGAAATTCATTAATTAAGTCAGTAATTCATGAATTAAATCAGTAATTCATGAACTAAGTCAGTAAATCATGAATAAAATCAGTATTTCATGAATTGTCAGTATTTCAAGAATTAAGTCAGTAATTTATTAATTAAGTCAGTAATTCATGAATTAAGTCAGTATTTCATGAATTAAGTCAGTAATTTATGAATTAAGTCAGTAATTCATTAATTAAATCATTAATTCATGAATTATGTCAGTAATTCATGAATTAAGTCAGAAATTGATGAATTAATTCAGTTATTCATGAATTAAGTCAGTAATTCATTAATTAAGTCCGTAATTATTTAATTATTTCCATAATAATTTAATTTAGTCTGTAATTCATTAAATAAGTCAACATTTCATAAATTAAGTCAGTAATTCATTAATTTAGTCAGTAATTCATGAATTAAGTCAGTAATTTATGAATTAAGTCTGTAATTCATTAATGAAGTCGGAAATTCATTAATGAAGTCAGTATTTCATGAATTAGGTCATTAATTCTTGAATTAAGTCAGTAATTCATTAATTTAGTCAGTAATTCATGAATTAAGTCAGTAACTCATTAATTAAGTCAGTAATTTATGAATTAAGTCAGTAATTCATGAATTAATTCAGTAATTCATGAATTAAGTCAGTAATTCATTAATTAAGTCCGTAATTATTTAATTAATTCCGTAATAATTTAATTTAGTATGTAGTTAATTAATTAAGTCAGTAATTCATGAATTAAGTCAGCAATTCATAAATTAAGTCAGTAATTCATTAATTTAGTCAGTATTTCATGAATTAAGTCAGTAATTTATGAATTAAGTCCGTAATTATTTAATTGAATCCGTAAATCATTAATTAAGTCCGTAATTATTTAATTAATTCCGTAATAATTTAATTTAGTATGTAGTTAATTAATTAAGTCAGTAATTCATGAATTAAGTCAGTAATTCATTAATTAAGTCAGTAAATCATGAATTTATTCATTAATACATGAACTAAGTCAGTAATTCATGAATTAAGACCGTAATTACTTAACTAAGTCCGTAATAATTTATTTAAGTCCGTAATTCATTAATTAAGTCAGTAATTCATGAATTAAGTAAGTAATTCAATAATTAAGTCAATAATTCATGAATTAAGTCATTAATTCATGAATAAAGTCAGTTATTCATTCGTTAAGTCAGTAATTCATGAATTAAGTCCGTAATTATTTTATTAAATCCGTAATTCAGTAACTAAGTCATTAATTCTTAAATTAAGTCAGTAATTCATGAATTAAGTCATAAATTCATGAATAAGTCAGTTATTCATTAGTTAAGTCAGTAATTCATGAATTAAGTCTGTAATTTTTTTACTAAATCCGTAATTCATGAATTAAGTCAGTAATTCATGAGCTAAGTCAGTAAATCATGAATAAATTCAGTATTTCATGAATTGTCAGTATTTCATGAATTAAGTCAGTATTTCATGAATTGTCAGTATTTCATGAATTAAGTCAGTAAATCATGAATTAAGTCCGTAATTATTTAATTGACTCCGTAAATCATTAATGAAGTCCGTAATTACTTAACTAAGTCCGTAATAATTTAATTTAGTCCGTAATTCAATTATTAAGTCAGTAATTCATGAATTAAGTCAGTAATTCATGAATTAAGTCAGTAATTCATGTATTAAGTCAATAATTCATGAACTAAGTCATTAATTCATGAATAAAGTCAGTTATTCATTAGTTAAGTCAGTAATTCATGAATTAAGTCCGTAATTATTTTATTAAATCCGTAATTCAGTAACTAAGTCACTAATCCATGAATTAAGTCAGTAATTCATGAATTTAGTCAGTAATTTATGAATTAATTCATGAATTAAGTCAGTAAATCATTAATGAAGTCGGAAATTCATTAATGAAGTCAGTATTTCATGAATTAGGTCATTAATACTTGAATTAAGTCTGTAATTCATTAATTAAGTCAGTAATTGTTGAATTAAGTCAGCAATTCATAAATTAAGTCAGTAATTCATTAATTTAGTCAGTAATTCATGAATTAAGTCCGTAATTATTTTTATTAAATCCGTAATTATTTTATTAAATCCGTAATTCATTAATTAAGTCAGTATTTCATGAATTATGTCAGTAATTTATGAATTAAGTAATAAATTCATGAATTAAGTCAGTAATTCATGAATTAAATCATTAATTCATGAATTATGTCAGTAATTCATGAATTAAGTCAATAATTCATGAATTAATTCAGTAATTCATGAATTAAGTCAGCAATTCATTAATTAAGTCAGTAATTCATGAATAATTACTTAACTAAGTCCTTAATAATTGAATTTAGTCCGTAATTCATTAATTAAGTCAGTAATTCATGAATTAAGTCAGTAATTCAATAACTAAGTCAGTAACTCATTAATTAAGTCAGTAATTCATGAAATAAGTCAGTAATTCATGTATTAAGTCAATAATTCATGAACTAAGTCATTAATTCATGAATAAAGTCAGTTATTCATTAGTTAAGTCAGTAATTCATGAATTAAGTCAGTAATTCATGAATTTAGTCAGTAATTTATGAATTAATTCATGAATTAAGTCAGTAATTCATTAATGAAGTCGGAAATTCATTAATGAAGTCAGTATTTCATGAATTAGGTCATTAATTCATTAATGAAGTCGGAAATTCATTAATGAAGTCAGTATTTCATGAATTAGGTCATTAATACTTGAATTAAGTCTGTAATTCATTAATTAGGTCAGTAATTCATGAATTAAGACAGTAATTGTTGAATTAAGTCAGTTATTCATGAATTAAGTCAGTAATTTATTAATTAATTCATGAATTAAGTCAGTAATTCATTAATGAAGTCGGAAATTCATTAATGAAGTCAGTATTTCATGAATTAGGTCATTAATTCTTGAATTAAGTCAGTAATTCATTAATTTAGTCAGTAATTCATGAATTAAGTCAGTAACTCATTAATTAAGTCAGTAATTTATGAATTAAGTCAGTAATTCATGAATCAAGTCCGTAATTATTTTATTAAATCCGTAATTCAGTAACTAAGTCACTAATCCATGAATTAAGTCAGTAATTCATGAATTTAGTCAGTAATTTATGAATTAATTCATGAATTAAGTCAGTAAATCATTAATGAAGTCGGAAATTCATTAATGAAGTCAGTATTTCATGAATTAGGTCATTAATACTTGAATTAAGTCTGTAATTCATTAATTAAGTCAGTAATTGTTGAATTAAGTCAGTAGTTCATGAATTAAGTCAGCAATTCATAAATTAAGTCAGTAATTCATTAATTTAGTCAGTAATTCATGAATTAAGTCAGTAACTCATTAAGTCAGTAATTCATGAATTAAGTCAGTAATTCATGAATCAAGTCATTAATTCATGAATAAGTCAGTTATTCATTAGTTAAGTCAGTAATTCATGAATTAAGTCCTTACTTCATGAATCAAGTCATTAATTCATGAATAAGTCAGTTATTCATTAGTTAAGTCAGTAATTCATGAATTAAGTCCGTAATTATTTTATTAAATCCGAAATTCATTAATTAAGTCAGTAATTCATGAATTAAATCAGTAATTCATGAACTAAGTCAGTAAATCATGAATAAAATCAGTATTTCATGAATTGTCAGTATTTCAAGAATTAAGTCAGTAATTTATTAATTAAGTCAGTAATTCATGAATTAAGTCAGTATTTCATGAATTAAGTCAGTAATTTATGAATTAAGTCAGTAATTTATGAATTAACTAATAAATTCATGAATTAAGTCAGTAATTCATTAATTAAATCATTAATTCATGAATTATGTCAGTAATTCATGAATTAAGTCAGAAATTGATGAATTAATTCAGTTATTCATGAATTAAGTCAGTAATTCATTAATTAAGTCCGTAATTATTTAATTATTTCCATAATAATTTAATTTAGTCTGTAATTCATTAAATAAGTCAACATTTCATAAATTAAGTCAGTAATTCATTAATTTAGTCAGTAATTCATGAATTAAGTCAGTAATTTATGAATTAAGTCTGTAATTCATTAATGAAGTCGGAAATTCATTAATGAAGTCAGTATTTCATGAATTAGGTCATTAATTCTTGAATTAAGTCAGTAATTCATTAATTTAGTCAGTAATTCATGAATTAAGTCAGTAACTCATTAATTAAGTCAGTAATTTATGAATTAAGTCAGTAATTCATGAATTAATTCAGTAATTCATGAATTAAGTCAGTAATTCATTAATTAAGTCCGTAATTATTTAATTAATTCCGTAATAATTTAATTTAGTATGTAGTTAATTAATTAAGTCAGTAATTCATGAATTAAGTCAGCAATTCATAAATTAAGTCAGTAATTCATTAATTTAGTCAGTATTTCATGAATTAAGTCAGTAATTTATGAATTAAGTCCGTAATTATTTAATTGAATCCGTAAATCATTAATTAAGTCCGTAATTATTTAATTAATTCCGTAATAATTTAATTTAGTATGTAGTTAATTAATTAAGTCAGTAATTCATGAATTAAGTCAGTAATTCATTAATTAAGTCAGTAAATCATGAATTTATTCATTAATACATGAACTAAGTCAGTAATTCATGAATTAAGACCGTAATTACTTAACTAAGTCCGTAATAATTTATTTAAGTCCGTAATTCATTAATTAAGTCAGTAATTCATGAATTAAGTAAGTAATTCAATAATTAAGTCAATAATTCATGAATTAAGTCATTAATTCATGAATAAAGTCAGTTATTCATTCGTTAAGTCAGTAATTCATGAATTAAGTCCGTAATTATTTTATTAAATCCGTAATTCAGTAACTAAGTCATTAATTCTTAAATTAAGTCAGTAATTCATGAATTAAGTCATAAATTCATGAATAAGTCAGTTATTCATTAGTTAAGTCAGTAATTCATGAATTAAGTCTGTAATTTTTTTACTAAATCCGTAATTCATGAATTAAGTCAGTAATTCATGAGCTAAGTCAGTAAATCATGAATAAATTCAGTATTTCATGAATTGTCAGTATTTCATGAATTAAGTCAGTATTTCATGAATTGTCAGTATTTCATGAATTAAGTCAGTAAATCATGAATTAAGTCCGTAATTATTTAATTGACTCCGTAAATCATTAATGAAGTCCGTAATTACTTAACTAAGTCCGTAATAATTTAATTTAGTCCGTAATTCAATTATTAAGTCAGTAATTCATGAATTAAGTCAGTAATTCATGAATTAAGTCAGTAATTCATGTATTAAGTCAATAATTCATGAACTAAGTCATTAATTCATGAATAAAGTCAGTTATTCATTAGTTAAGTCAGTAATTCATGAATTAAGTCCGTAATTATTTTATTAAATCCGTAATTCAGTAACTAAGTCACTAATCCATGAATTAAGTCAGTAATTCATGAATTTAGTCAGTAATTTATGAATTAATTCATGAATTAAGTCAGTAAATCATTAATGAAGTCGGAAATTCATTAATGAAGTCAGTATTTCATGAATTAGGTCATTAATACTTGAATTAAGTCTGTAATTCATTAATTAAGTCAGTAATTGTTGAATTAAGTCAGCAATTCATAAATTAAGTCAGTAATTCATTAATTTAGTCAGTAATTCATGAATTAAGTCCGTAATTATTTTTATTAAATCCGTAATTATTTTATTAAATCCGTAATTCATTAATTAAGTCAGTATTTCATGAATTATGTCAGTAATTTATGAATTAAGTAATAAATTCATGAATTAAGTCAGTAATTCATGAATTAAATCATTAATTCATGAATTATGTCAGTAATTCATGAATTAAGTCAATAATTCATGAATTAATTCAGTAATTCATGAATTAAGTCAGCAATTCATTAATTAAGTCAGTAATTCATGAATAATTACTTAACTAAGTCCTTAATAATTGAATTTAGTCCGTAATTCATTAATTAAGTCAGTAATTCATGAATTAAGTCAGTAATTCAATAACTAAGTCAGTAACTCATTAATTAAGTCAGTAATTCATGAATTAAGTCAGTAATTCATGTATTAAGTCAATAATTCATGAACTAAGTCATTAATTCATGAATAAAGTCAGTTATTCATTAGTTAAGTCAGTAATTCATGAATTAAGTCAGTAATTCATGAATTTAGTCAGTAATTTATGAATTAATTCATGAATTAAGTCAGTAATTCATTAATGAAGTCGGAAATTCATTAATGAAGTCAGTATTTCATGAATTAGGTCATTAATTCATTAATGAAGTCGGAAATTCATTAATGAAGTCAGTATTTCATGAATTAGGTCATTAATACTTGAATTAAGTCTGTAATTCATTAATTAGGTCAGTAATTCATGAATTAAGACAGTAATTGTTGAATTAAGTCAGTTATTCATGAATTAAGTCAGTAATTTATTAATTAATTCATGAATTAAGTCAGTAATTCATTAATGAAGTCGGAAATTCATTAATGAAGTCAGTATTTCATGAATTAGGTCATTAATTCTTGAATTAAGTCAGTAATTCATTAATTTAGTCAGTAATTCATGAATTAAGTCAGTAACTCATTAATTAAGTCAGTAATTTATGAATTAAGTCAGTAATTCATGAATCAAGTCCGTAATTATTTTATTAAATCCGTAATTCAGTAACTAAGTCACTAATCCATGAATTAAGTCAGTAATTCATGAATTTAGTCAGTAATTTATGAATTAATTCATGAATTAAGTCAGTAAATCATTAATGAAGTCGGAAATTCATTAATGAAGTCAGTATTTCATGAATTAGGTCATTAATACTTGAATTAAGTCTGTAATTCATTAATTAAGTCAGTAATTGTTGAATTAAGTCAGCAATTCATAAATTAAGTCAGTAATTCATTAATTTAGTCAGTAATTCATGAATTAAGTCCGTAATTATTTTTATTAAATCCGTAATTATTTTATTAAATCCGTAATTCATTAATTAAGTCAGTATTTCATGAATTATGTCAGTAATTTATGAATTAAGTAATAAATTCATGAATTAAGTCAGTAATTCATGAATTAAATCATTAATTCATGAATTATGTCAGTAATTCATGAATTAAGTCAATAATTCATGAATTAATTCAGTAATTCATGAATTAAGTCAGCAATTCATTAATTAAGTCAGTAATTCATGAATAATTACTTAACTAAGTCCTTAATAATTGAATTTAGTCCGTAATTCATTAATTAAGTCAGTAATTCATGAATTAAGTCAGTAATTCAATAACTAAGTCAGTAACTCATTAATTAAGTCAGTAATTCATGAATTAAGTCAGTAATTCATGTATTAAGTCAATAATTCATGAACTAAGTCATTAATTCATGAATAAAGTCAGTTATTCATTAGTTAAGTCAGTAATTCATGAATTAAGTCAGTAATTCATGAATTTAGTCAGTAATTTATGAATTAATTCATGAATTAAGTCAGTAATTCATTAATGAAGTCGGAAATTCATTAATGAAGTCAGTATTTCATGAATTAGGTCATTAATTCATTAATGAAGTCGGAAATTCATTAATGAAGTCAGTATTTCATGAATTAGGTCATTAATACTTGAATTAAGTCTGTAATTCATTAATTAGGTCAGTAATTCATGAATTAAGACAGTAATTGTTGAATTAAGTCAGTTATTCATGAATTAAGTCAGTAATTTATTAATTAATTCATGAATTAAGTCAGTAATTCATTAATGAAGTCGGAAATTCATTAATGAAGTCAGTATTTCATGAATTAGGTCATTAATTCTTGAATTAAGTCAGTAATTCATTAATTTAGTCAGTAATTCATGAATTAAGTCAGTAACTCATTAATTAAGTCAGTAATTTATGAATTAAGTCAGTAATTCATGAATCAAGTCCGTAATTATTTTATTAAATCCGTAATTCAGTAACTAAGTCACTAATCCATGAATTAAGTCAGTAATTCATGAATTTAGTCAGTAATTTATGAATTAATTCATGAATTAAGTCAGTAAATCATTAATGAAGTCGGAAATTCATTAATGAAGTCAGTATTTCATGAATTAGGTCATTAATACTTGAATTAAGTCTGTAATTCATTAATTAAGTCAGTAATTGTTGAATTAAGTCAGTAGTTCATGAATTAAGTCAGCAATTCATAAATTAAGTCAGTAATTCATTAATTTAGTCAGTAATTCATGAATTAAGTCAGTAACTCATTAAGTCAGTAATTCATGAATTAAGTCAGTAATTCATGAATCAAGTCATTAATTCATGAATAAGTCAGTTATTCATTAGTTAAGTCAGTAATTCATGAATTAAGTCCTTACTTCATGAATCAAGTCATTAATTCATGAATAAGTCAGTTATTCATTAGTTAAGTCAGTAATTCATGAATTAAGTCCGTAATTATTTTATTAAATCCGAAATTCATTAATTAAGTCAGTAATTCATGAATTAAATCAGTAATTCATGAACTAAGTCAGTAAATCATGAATAAAATCAGTATTTCATGAATTGTCAGTATTTCAAGAATTAAGTCAGTAATTTATTAATTAAGTCAGTAATTCATGAATTAAGTCAGTATTTCATGAATTAAGTCAGTAATTTATGAATTAAGTCAGTAATTTATGAATTAACTAATAAATTCATGAATTAAGTCAGTAATTCATTAATTAAATCATTAATTCATGAATTATGTCAGTAATTCATGAATTAAGTCAGAAATTGATGAATTAATTCAGTTATTCATGAATTAAGTCAGTAATTCATTAATTAAGTCCGTAATTATTTAATTATTTCCATAATAATTTAATTTAGTCTGTAATTCATTAAATAAGTCAACATTTCATAAATTAAGTCAGTAATTCATTAATTTAGTCAGTAATTCATGAATTAAGTCAGTAATTTATGAATTAAGTCTGTAATTCATTAATGAAGTCGGAAATTCATTAATGAAGTCAGTATTTCATGAATTAGGTCATTAATTCTTGAATTAAGTCAGTAATTCATTAATTTAGTCAGTAATTCATGAATTAAGTCAGTAACTCATTAATTAAGTCAGTAATTTATGAATTAAGTCAGTAATTCATGAATTAATTCAGTAATTCATGAATTAAGTCAGTAATTCATTAATTAAGTCCGTAATTATTTAATTAATTCCGTAATAATTTAATTTAGTATGTAGTTAATTAATTAAGTCAGTAATTCATGACTTCAGTCCGTAATTATTTAATTTATGAAATGTTGACTTATTTAATGAATTACAGACTATATTAAATTATTATGGAAATAATTAAATAATTACGGACTTAATTAATGAATTACTGACTTAATTCATGAATAACTGAATTAATTCATGAATTTCTGACTTAATTAATGACTTGCTGACTTAATTCATGAATTACTGAAATAATTAATGAATTACTGACTTAATTCATGAATTACTGACATAATTCATGAATTAATGATTTAATTAATGAATTACTGACTTAATTCATGAATTACTTACTTAATTCATGAATTACTGACTTAATTCATGAATCACTGACTTAACTATTGAATCACTGACTTAATTCATAAATTACTGACTTAATTAATGAATTACTGACTTAATTCATGAATTACTGACTTAATTCATGATTTACTGACTTAATTAATGATTTACGGATTTAAATAAATAATTACGGACTTAATTAAGGATTTACGGATTCAATTAAATAATTACGGATTTAATTCATGAAATATGACTTAATTCATGAATTGCTGACTTAATTCATGAATTACTGACTTAATTCATGAATTACTGACTTAATTCATGAATTACTGACTTAATTCATGAATTACTGACTAAATTAATGAATTACTTACTTAATTTATGAAATGCTGACTTATTTAATGAATTACAGACTAAATTAAATTATTATGGAAATAATTAAATAATTACGGACATAATTAATGAATTACTGACTTAATTAATGAATTACTGAATTAATTCATGAATTACTGACTTAATTAATGACTTGCTGACTTAATTCATGAACTACTGAATTAATTCATGAATTACTGACTTAATTAATGAATTACATACTAAATTAAATTATTACGGAATTAATTAAATAATTACGGACTAAATTAATGAATTACTGATTTAATTAATGAATTACTGAATTAATTCATGAATTACTGACTTAATTCATGAATTACTGACATAATTCATGAATTAATCATTTAATTAATGAATTACTGACTTAATTTATGAATTACTTACTTAATTCATGAATTACTGACTTAATTAATGAATCACTGACTTAACTATTGAATCACTGACTTAATTCATAAATTACTGACTTAATTAATGAATTACTGACTTAATTCATGAATTACTGACTTAATTCATGAATTGCAGACTTAATTCATGAATTAATGACTTAATTCATGATTTACTGACTTAATTAATGATTTACGGATTTAAATAAATAATTACGGACTTAATTAATGATTTACGGATTCAATTAAATAATTACGGATTTAATTCATGAAATATGACTTAATTCATGAATTGCTGACTTAATTCATGAATTACTGACTTAATTCATGAATTACTGACTTAATTCATGAATTACTGACTTAATTCATGAATTACTGACTAAATTAATGAATTACTGACTTAATTTATGAAATGTTGACTTATTTAATGAATTACAGACTATATTAAATTATTATGGAAATAATTAAATAATTACGGACTAAATTAATGAATTACTGACTTAATTCATGAATAACTGAATTAATTCATGAATTTCTGACTTAATTCATGAATTACTGACATAATTCATGAATTAATGATTTAATTAATGAATTACTGACTTAATTCATGAATTTATTAGTTAATTCATGAATTACTGACTTAATTCATAAATCACTGACTTAACTATTGAATCACTGACTTAATTCATAAATTACTGACTTAATTAATGAATTACTGACTTAATTCATGAATTACTGACTTAATTCATGAATTGCAGACTTAATTCATGAATTAATGACTTAATTCATGATTTACTGACTTAATTAATGATTTACGGATTTAAATAAATAATTACGGACCTAATTAAGGATTTACGGATTCAATTAAATAATTACGGATTTAATTCATGAAATATGACTTAATTCATGAACTGCTGACTTAATTCATGAATTACTGACTTAATTCATGAATTACTGACTTAATTAATAAATTACTGACTTAATTCATGAATTACTGACTAAATTAATGAATTACTGACTTAATTTATGAAATGTTGACTTATTTAATGAATTACAGACTAAATTAAATTATTATGGAAATAATTAAATAATTACGGACTTAATTAATGAATTACTGACTTAATTCATGAATAACTGAATTAATTCATCAATTTCTGACTTAATTCATGAATTACTGACATAATTCATGAATTAATGATTTAATTAATGAATTACTGACTTAATTCATGAATTTATTAGTTAATTCATAAATTACTGACTTAATTCATAAATTACTGACTTAATTCATGAAATACTGACTTAATTCATGAATTACTGACTTAATTAATAAATTACTGACTTAATTCTTGAAATACTGACAATTCATGAAATACTGATTTTATTCATGATTTACTGACTTAGTTCATGAATTACTGATTTAATTCATGAATTACTGACTTAATTAATGAATTTCGGATTTAATAAAATAATTACGGACTTAATTCATGAATTACTGACTTAACTAATGAATAACTGACTTATTCATGAATTAATGACTTGATTCATGAAGTAAGGACTTAATTCATGAATTACTGACTTAACTAATGAATAACTGACTTATTCATGAATTAATGACTTGATTCATGAATTACTGACTTAATTCATGAATTACTGACTTAATGAGTTACTGACTTAATTCATGAATTACTGACTAAATTAATGAATTACTGACTTAATTTATGAATTGCTGACTTAATTCATGAACTACTGACTTAATTCAACAATTACTGACTTAATTAATGAATTACAGACTTAATTCAAGTATTAATGACCTAATTCATGAAATACTGACTTCATTAATGAATTTCCGACTTCATTAATGATTTACTGACTTAATTCATGAATTAATTCATAAATTACTGACTAAATTCATGAATTACTGACTTAATTCATGGATTAGTGACTTAGTTACTGAATTACGGATTTAATAAAATAATTACGGACTTGATTCATGAATTACTGACTTAATTCATAAATTACTGACTTAATTAATGAGTTACTGACTTAATTCATGAATTACTGACTAAATTAATGAATTACTGACTTAATTCAAGAATTAATGACCTAATTCATGAAATACTGACTTCATTAATGAATTTCCGACTTCATTAATGAATTACTGACTTAATTCATGAATTAATTAATAAATTACTGACTTAATTCATGAATAACTGACTTAATTCAACAATTACTGTCTTAATTCATGAATTACTGACCTAATTAATGAATTACAGACTTAATTCAAGTATTAATGACCTAATTCATGAAATACTGACTTCATTAATGAATTTCCGACTTCATTAATGAATTAATGACCTAATTCATGAAATACTGACTTCATTAATGAATTTCCGACTTCATTAATGAATTACTGACTTAATTCATGAATTAATTCATAAATTACTGACTAAATTCATGAATTACTGACTTAATTCATGAATTACTGACTTAACTAATGAATAACTGACTTTATTCATGAATTAATGACTTAGTTCATGAATTATTGACTTAATACATGAATTACTGACTTAATTCATGAATTACTGACTTAATTAATGAGTTACTGACTTAGTTATTGAATTACTGACTTAATTCATGAATTACTGACTTAATTAATGAATTACGGACTAAATTCAATTATTAAGGACTTAGTTAAGTAATTATTCATGAATTACTGACTTAATTAATGAATTGCTGACTTAATTCATGAATTACTGAATTAATTCATGAATTATTGACTTAATTCATGAATTACTGACATAATTCATGAATTAATGATTTAATTCATGAATTACTGACTTAATTCATGAATTTATTACTTAATTCATAAATTACTGACATAATTCATGAAATACTGACTTAATTAATGAATTACGGATTTAATAAAATAATTACGGATTTAATAAAAATAATTACGGACTTAATTCATGAATTACTGACTAAATTAATGAATTACTGACTTAATTTATGAATTGCTGACTTAATTCAACAATTACTGACTTAATTAATGAATTACAGACTTAATTCAAGTATTAATGACCTAATTCATGAAATACTGACTTCATTAATGAATTTCCGACTTCATTAATGATTTACTGACTTAATTCATGAATTAATTCATAAATTACTGACTAAATTCATGAATTACTGACTTAATTCATGGATTAGTGACTTAGTTACTGAATTACGGATTTAATAAAATAATTACGGACTTAATTCATGAATTACTGACTTAACTAATGAATAACTGACTTTATTCATGAATTAATGACTTAGTTCATGAATTATTGACTTAATACATGAATTACTGACTTAATTCATGAATTACTGACTTAATTCATGAATTACTGACTTAATAATTGAATTACGGACTAAATTAAATTATTACGGACTTAGTTAAGTAATTACGGACTTCATTAATGATTTACGGAGTCAATTAAATAATTACGGACTTAATTCATGATTTACTGACTTAATTCATGAAATACTGACAATTCATGAAATACTGACTTAATTCATGAAATACTGACAATTCATGAAATACTGAATTTATTCATGATTTACTGACTTAGCTCATGAATTACTGACTTAATTCATGAATTACGGATTTAGTAAAAAAATTACAGACTTAATTCATGAATTACTGACTTAACTAATGAATAACTGACTTATTCATGAATTTTGACTTAATTCATGAATTACTGACTTAATTTAAGAATTAATGACTTAGTTACTGAATTACGGATTTAATAAAATAATTACGGACTTAATTCATGAATTACTGACTTAACGAATGAATAACTGACTTTATTCATGAATTAATGACTTAATTCATGAATTATTGACTTAATTATTGAATTACTTACTTAATTCATGAATTACTGACTTAATTAATGAATTACGGACTTAAATAAATTATTACGGACTTAGTTAAGTAATTACGGTCTTAATTCATGAATTACTGACTTAGTT